>JAJOOO010019366.1:0-13040 GCA_029582685.1 Solanum piurae | reverse complement strand
TAAAACTAAGTCATTAGCTCATTCATCTAAAGACCCCCAAATTACTCTCCAAGAAATCCTCTCTCTAGAATAGAAGAAGAAGAAGAAGAAGAAGAAGAAGATGATGATGATGATGATGAAGAAGAAGAAGAAGATGATGATGATGATGATGAAGAAGAAGAAGAAGATGATGATGATGATGATGAAGAAGAAGAAGAAGAAGAAGAAGAAGAAGAAGAAGAAGAGGAGGAGGAGGAGGAGGAGGAGGAGGAGGAGGAGGAGGAGGAAGAGGAAGAGGAAGAAGAGGAAGAGGAAGAGGAGGAGGAAGAGGAAGAGGAGGAGGAAGAGGAGGAGGAGGAAGAGGAAGAGGAAGAGGAAGAGGAAGAGGAAGACGAAGAGGAAGAGGAAGAGGAAGAGGAAGAGAAGAGAAAAGAAGAGGGCAGAAACTTAGGGCGATTTCCACCATTGCTTCAAGCTTTGTTTGGGGATTTGATTGAAGGTATGTGAAGCTTATTCATCCATGGATTATTTCACCCATGGAGGCCCCTTAGAATCCCCCAATTGTGGATCAGAAACCCAATTCTAGCTAGGGTTGTTCTTACATTGTGGGTAGGGGTTGGGTATGATTCCAATCTAGTGGATATCACCCAATTATGATTTATATAGAATTTTTTAATGATAATATGATGAAATCATGTGATTTCCATGATGAAACGTAATCTATGTTGATGAATGTGATATTTGTGGGTTTACGCCATTAGAGGCAGAATTGATGGTTCTAAAGTGATCCTCTTATTTCAATGTCTTGAATACTAATTGAACATAGTTAGGATCATCTAATCATGAATGGAACTAGACTTGATTAAATCGGAATGATCTTGACTTGTAAAATTGGAATTGAACCTTTATGATCAAGTATGACTAGAATCACCTTCTAATTAAGAATGTGATTGAATAGCTTGTAATTTATACATGGATCATGATAGAATGAAGTTAAGTTTGAAAGTAGGGCTTGTAGCTATCTTTCTTAGGTTTTTGGGGGTGAAGTCATTATGATGTGATCTTGTGGTGTATTCTCTTTCTCTTATACTCTTAGACCTGAATATGTTAGGAGAATCAAGTTCTCTCACATAGAAGGATTCTAGGTTGAGATAATAACCTAAACTAAGTCAATGCATGTTAGATTAGAATAGCTTGAAGTTGTGATATATGATCCCTTCTTGTGTAGTTTGACTTGGTAAGATAAGACCACTATAGGATAGCTTGGGATATAGGATTTACACTCTCCTTAAGGATAGCTTGGCTTAGCATTGTAGGATGCATGTCAAGGTGTAACAACCCTAAAAATGAAATAGGATGAACTAGAGCTTGGCATGTGTTTTGGAAGTTGGGAACTTGTTAAAATGATGAGTTTTGGCTTTTAAAGTTTAGTTTGAAGAGTTTTGAGGTCAAACGTCAAGGAACGACCATGACGTTCGAAAACTAGTCTTTTGGTGCTAGTATGTTCTAGTGTGTTGTCATTGAAGTTGGTGTGTTGTTTGAGGTTTAAAACTTGTAGAAGTGACCCTAGTACCTAGATTGACATGTGTAGGTGTTAACGTCCGGGTACAACTCCCCAAGGACCACCCTAAGGGTCCTTGAGGAGGACCCTAAGTTTAGACCCCAAGCTGCCAAAAAGGGGTGAACTACAGCCATGACTTACGGCTAGTACATCCATTGACGCCCCGTAAGTCTGCCTCCGTAAGTCAAGACTTAGCCTAGGGAACCTTAACTCCCATGGCTAAGTCTTAGTCACCAACGACAGACCAGCAAGACGCTCCGTAAGCCCACCTACGGTCCGTAGGTTGGGGTCTCATAAGTCACCCCTGCAATCTGTCAAGTTTCGGTCAACATGAGTGGTGAGTTGGTAAATTCACCCTTCATTCCTATTAAGACATGGACGGTTATTTTATGTATTTTTAGGTATTTTAGGTATATTAAAACTATAATTTCCCTATTTAGAATTCATTCTCCAAATAAAACCCTTCCCTCCCAAAAAGGTTCTCTCTAGAACTCCATTGAAGGTCAAGGTGAAGATCAAGCTAGGGTTGTGGATTTTCAAGGGTTTCTTCTTCAATTTCAATTGGGTTCCTCAAGGTTATGGTGAGCCTTTATCTAGGGCAAGCTTCACCCTAGAGTCAATTTCAAAATAGTTTTTAAGTTTCCAATGTTTATGAAAAAAAAAAACTAATTCAAACTCAAACTCATGGGTTCTTGCATCAAACGATTTCAATTGATAAGATATGATTATGTTGATGTTTAATTGATGATTTTAAGATGAAAAACTCTATGAAGCCATGATTTCATTAAACTCCTAAATTTGGCTTATGAAGTGGGTTTTATGGTTATGATTGGATGATGATGAAATTATTCTTAGATGGATTATTGATTTAAATGGTTTTCTATACCTAATTATGGTGAATTGTTGGGGAATTGAGTAATGGTGATTATGGATTTGGAGAATGGTAAGTTGACCTAACTTCATGTTATAGTAGAATTGTTCTTGTATGGATTGTTCCACTTGAAAGGTGGAGGTGGTTATATATTGAATGTGTTGTGATTATGGCCATGAAGGAATTATATGGTGAATTGTAGCGTTATCATGTTATTATATAGATGGTTGTATAATGTGAAGGTGTTTATGTGATCTCAATGATGATCTTGTGTGTAGTATTAGTGTATTGTGATGGAAAGTACGTTCTCTCTTAAAGATCATGCATGAGGTTGATCTAATGTGAAAGGTCCTCCTAGTATTGTAATGTAATCTTGCACATTGATTTGGTAGGCCTAGGGCATCCTCCTCCTTGTGTAATTGAATGTGATGTGATGAATGTATCTTAAGACCGGTAGACCAAATGTGGTATCCCCTCCATGAAGTATGGTTGATGTCTTGAATTGGTAGACCTAGTATAGGTACCCTTTCATGAATGAATGAGTAATGACCTCGAATCGGTAGACCTAATGTAGAAGGCACCCTTCTTGGAAAGTCATGAGTTATCCTTAATGTACCTTGAATCGGAAGACCTAATGAAAGGAGCCTTTCTTGTGTAATGTACTTTGGGTCGTTAGACCTAGTATTGGTAGTCCTCTCAAGTACAATGAATGTGAATGAAATGATATATGTGAATAGAGGCTAACCACTAAGTGCATAGGGTTAGATAGAAACTCTCACAATGATAGGCTAGAGTTCCAATGAACATCTTCCTACCCCAGAACTATGTGCCCACATAGGAGATATAATAGCTAATGGTCTACAAAAAATCTATAATATCATCTAGTTCTACCTTAGTCAAGTAGAACACCTCTTTCCGGTGTGGGGGTAGAACAATGGATTCCATGTCTATCTCTCACGGTCTATATCGGATAATGCCTATTCCCATCATGTGGGATGTGCACTCTAGTTATTGGATAGGCTCTACAATGTGTAGGTAGTAGTATGGTATGCTATCTACACATGGCACGAGTAGGCTTTGAATATACTAAAGTGAGTTCCCTAAGCCTTAATGGCTACTGATTGAAAGTCCTCTAAAGGAATGAATGTGTCCTAAATGGTTAATGAAGATGTTGATTTATTGTTTAAATGAAATGATGAATAAGTAGCTCATATTGATGAAATGATTACTTAGCATGTTGTGTATATATGGAAAGGTTCTTGTCAATTGTAGCCTTGAGGAATACCTAGGTGTGGTATGAAGAGGTTGTATGGGCGGCCACTTCATGTCTTACTTAGGTGTGTCTTAGGGTAACTTTAGATAGAGGTCCTAAGAGGTTGAATGGCTTATTGATGTATGCACTTATGGGTTATTTTTGGTTCTTGCCTAAATGTTATGTATGAGACTTTATATATTGAATGTGATGATTATTATGCCTTAATATCATGTTATGAAGATTTTATCAAAAATTTCATACAAGTATGATTTGAACTCAAATGTCCTTTGTAGTATGTTTTTGTATGGTAATCATACTTAGTGCTTAATTGTGCTAACCCCATTCTTTATTTTCTACAAAGTGTAGGTTCCGGCAAGTGATAGAAATTCTCTTGTGAAGATTGGGATTAGAAGTTCTCTCAAGACCTATCTTGGTATGTCCTTATATGTTCGAGGACAAGGATTCTATGTTTCTAGTTTTGTATTGAGACTCTTGTAATAGACTATAGCATTTTCAATTATATAAAGGGCTATGACCCTATCTTGTATGTTTGTCCAAGGATGGCTATGTGAGACTTACTTTCCACTGTGTCTTTGAAAAATGTTTAACGAGATATTAAATATTTGGCTTTAAATAAAGTTTTAATTCCACACTATTTTCTATTGTCTATGCAATGAATGAGATAAGAGGCTTGTATTAGACCTCTTCGAGGTCGAGTGCGCCATGTTATGACTAGGGGGTACTCTCGGGTCGTGACACAAGGGTAGCATGAGTTAGTCATGGTAGCCTAGGATAGAGGATTTATACGCTCCATTTATACTATCCTCTGGGTACCTTAAACAAGCATTGTTAAGATGCATTTCATGGTAGCTTGACTTGGTTTGGCCCAGACCATTTCATGGTAGCTTTAGGACTGAGGACATATACTCTCCTAAGGGTCACTTAGGATTGAGAATCCATACTCTCCTAAAGGATAGCTTGACCTTGTATTGTAAGATGCATGGCAAGGGTAGCTTGAGTTAGGTTAGTCATGGTAGCTTGGGATTGAGGACTCATACTCTCCTAAGGATAGCTTAGGGTTGAGAATCATACTCCCCTATGGATAGCTTGCATTTGTAACATAGTATACTTGTAAGGGTAGCATGAATTAGTTGGTTTAGGACTATTTTATGATAGTTAGGATGGAGCACTTGTACCTTTCTTAGAATAGCTTGGACTTACATATTAGTGTGTCTTCCGAGGTAGTTAACTATCTTAACCTAGTTATGTTAGTAGAATGATATCATGGTCTAGCCTATTAGTGGGTTATTCCTTGGTAGCCTAGAAAAGGTAAGTAGAATAGAGGGATTGGTCCCCAGCTAGTGAACATTCATGGTAGTATAAAGAAGTACTTAGTGTGGGTATATAGGATGCTACCTACACATGGCACAAGTATGACTTGAGGCTAGTTGTGAAGGGTTCCTTTATGTAGTATGACTTATCTTGGGTGGTTTCCATAGTTTCCTTCCAAGACACGATTGACTAAGGTGGTAGGTTCCTTTGTCCATATAAAGTAAGCTCTTAAGTAAGATCATAGGATGGTGAGTATGACTAAGATGACTTCAAGGCTATGCTTGGTGTGAAGGGTAGTATGTGATGCCTTTTATACAATGCACAAGTATGTCTTGGGGTTAAGTATGGTGCCCTTATGGTAGAAAGACTTATGACTTAACCATGCACTTAGACTATGAGGGTAAGGATAACCAAGAGTCTATTTATGCTTATGTGGTTATGAGTTATCTCCTATGCTCATTAACTATGTCTTATGTTGAATTATGTTTATATGATGCTTATATTGAAGGCCATGCTATTACTATGATGATATTATTATGACTGTTATTATCTCTTATGCTTATGTCTTATGTTGACTAACTATTTGAGATCCTCTTATGATGTAGTGTTAGCTTTTATACATGGTACATTTTGCACTAACGCATATTCACTACTACAAAACAGGGTTATAGTGGCAATTATTTAGCGGCAATTAATTATTTGTCGCTAATTAATTCTTTAAGCTGAGATATTAGTGGCAGATGAACTATAACCGCTAAAAGATATATTTTTAGTGACAAATAAATTTTATTTCCTGTAAAAGCCATCAATTGAACTCAACTTTCATCCTTATTTTTCCCTCCAATAGCACTGCCCTATTCTCCATCTTCACAGTTATATCGATTTGCACCTCTGCAATATTCAACATAGCGTTTCCTTATTCACATAGCTCTCCCTATTCTCTATCTTCACGTAGAATCAAGTACATATTCTTCATATACATCACGTAGCTCTGCCCTATTCTCCATCTTCACGTAGAAATTCTATGTTTCAGATTCTTCATATCATGTTCTTATTGAAATGAAATTATATCAGATAATAGCTGCCAAAATATTTGGGTCAAGTTTTGTTAACTAATTGAATAAGAATTGATTTCGGGATTCATGTGAAGTTTGAAGGTTTCTCAATTTTCTTCTGTATTTACGTTTTTCTGTAGGTGTTGATAGAATTGATCGTATCCTACACTTTGGTGTCTTCATCGAATAAACATTCTACTTTCTAGGTACTCAAACATTTGAAGTGATTTCTAATTTTGTAAACGTAATTCTAATGTATTTACGAAGTGTGTTGTGTGATTTATGTCTACTATTAATTTGCGTGGGAAATTGATTGATATGTTTGCTATGGTTTTTGTTATGTATTCAATTCTCATGATTGTTTGTTTGAATCTAAAACAGAACACCAAACTATTTAAAAAGTTTTGTAGTTTGTTGATGTGTATGTTCCAGTTGAGGATGTTATTAAATTGGAACTAAATTTCTTCTCAATTTTGGGATTTAATTGAAAAGGAATGTTTGATTCTTAAGATTGTTTCTCTAAATTTAGAAATTGAGAACTTTTCCTTGTTTCCCTGTTGAAGAACTAGAAACCAAAGCGAATCGATGAAACTTCATTACTTAGTCTGTGATAGTACTCTTTTACAACTATGTGATTTGTGCAATTGGTAATTGAAAAATACATGGTTCATTGCTAAATTTTTTTAGAAGTCATCATAAAGTAAAAAAATTCAGCTCTTCTCTCTTATATTCTTCTTCTTTTCTCTGTTTTTCTGTAGCTCAAGCTAGCTGCTACAAGTTATTTTTTTAACCTACTGTCTGCAAGCAAGTTTCTCTGTTTTTTCATTCTCATCTTCTTGATGGAGTTGTTAGAAGGAATTTATGACTTTAGTAACATTCTTGCGAATAGCGCTGAAAATTGTATTTTGAAGTGAGAATATGTTTTGAGTGTTAAAATTCAATAGAAAGTTCATTGGGTTGAAGAAAGGGAACTAGATTCAGCTTGAGCTAAGAAAAATAAAATATAGCTACACTTCTATCCAAATGCTATTACTATTTTGGGAGAACTCTTGAGTAGCGTTCTTAAAAGTGAGTGCTTTTGTTGCTTAAAGCGAGAAGGGAAGTGAAGTTGTATCATACTCTGTTTTGTCTATGTCTTTTCATGTCCTGTCTCTATTTCACTGCTTGTAATATCATGAAGATTGCAGCTTAACTAGAACTACTTCTAGAATTTTGTATAGCCTAACCAACCTCAACAGATCAGCCTTAGGCATCAAAAAAAAAATCTGCTACTTCTCATGGCGATTATAATGATCATATGTGTTTTTTATGTGGCTGATATGGAACTTTAAGGCAAACTGCAATTAGAGTCATGCTTTAGCGAATAAAGGTATTAAGGAGCAGATAGAAAAGTAATATGTGAAAAACTGACTAAAATATAAAGGTGTTAAGGATCAGATAGAAGTTCTTTATCCCAAAATGCGGAGAAGCCTTTGTCTTAAAGTCACTAGGAAAGAAATGGAAAGAATACAAGTGTCAGTTAAACGGTGACCATATTCCAAAGTATAAGACTAAAGACGCTTTGCTAAAAAATAGACCAAGTCGTATACCAAGAGATCAATGGAGCGGTCTTGAATCTTATTGGCTTTCCGACAAAGCTAAGGTATCAACAAATATTTACAGCATTCTCCTAGTTGCTAATTTTTTTAGTGTTCAGATTTTTGTTATGCTCAATTTTTATTTATAAATCATAAGATATTGTTTTAATTTTTCAATGACAGATACGTACCCAAGCAAATAGGAATAATAGGACCAAGCAAAAGATGCCTCACACAGGAGGATCCAAAAGTATTGCTACCTTGATGGATGAGCAGGTAAACCTGCTGAAATTAAAAACTATAATAATTTAACCCTTCTTGTCAAGCATAGATGACATCAATTTTCTTTTATTAGACTACAAATGGTAGAGAGCCTACACGAGCAGAAATATTCTTATTAACTCATAAACAACGTGTGGATGGTAGACCATTGGATGATGATTCGGTCAAAGCAATTGTAAGATTTCTTCTTTCTTTTATTATCTACATTGGAAAAAATTAAGGGAAAAATAGAAAAAGTGAACAGATGAATTCCAAATTGGATTTAATATATTTTCTTTGGTCAGGACATGATAAATGAGAAGATGAGCAATAGTGAGGGATCTACTGACCAACCTCCTCACCGTGTTTCTTAGAAAGGTGATGTGTATTCCCAGGTATTAGGAAATGAAAGAAGCGGGTATGTTCGTGGTTTAGGACTTGGTCCAACTCCTTCTACTCTATGGGGTCGTAGATCTTTCGTAGAGAACATTGATGAAGAGGATTCATCTAATGAAATTGTACAAAAGTTAGAACAGGAGATAAATGAATTGAAGGTGAAACAAAATGAAGAAATTAATATGATGAAACAAAATTAGGATAATATGCAATTAGAATTACTCCAAATGTGACAATTTATGCGCAAACATGCTCCTAATGAATCCATGCCTCAAAATATCAATGGCACCTCAAGTGGACAGGTAACTTGATTCCATAAGTTTTAGACATTATTTTTAATAAAATTTAATCGTATCAAAGTATTTTAACTATTGTGTTAATATTTATCAGTTCCACGACGCTGATAGTGGCCATGGACAAATAGCACAAACAAGAGGGATACTATTGTTGCTGAAAATACTCCAACTTCTCATGGTATTAATCATCTTTATCCTTTGATGCGACTGTTTGAGTTACTATTTGAGTCCAAATTCATCTTGATTGTTGCTCGTCCGTGATGTGTAGTTAGTTTTATCTATAGGTTCTATTTTTATAGCTGAGTGTTAATGATCTGATTACTTGAACTAATCCATATACACCTCATCCCTTGTTCTCTATGTTTTTGATTATCTACATATCATCGATTTTGCATTTTCTTATTGAAATAGCTCTTGTTGATGCTTTGCTAGCCCTTGAATTTTATCATGGATTTATCTACATTGTTGCTAGCCCCTGAAATGTAGTTAGTTTTATCTATAGCATCTGTTGGTATACCTGAATATTAATTGTCCGATTACTCGAATTAGTCCTCTAATCATCCAATGAATATATTTACTTCTTGATAACAGGAGCCTTCTTCAACTAAACAACTTTTTTACGTTCTGTTTTTCAATAAGAATACTATAAATAAAAAGATAACTACCATTAACGAAACAATTGAAAAGGTTTGCTTTCTGAACAATTTCTGAACTTGAAAGATCTGGACCAAATTACCAGCTTATTTTTGTTCTCCTATAAAGTACAAAGTAGCATGCACAAGGATGAGGGACTTACATAATAGCATTGTATAACTTGATAAGGCAATCATGATTTGTATAACTTGAAGTAGTATTCACAAGAGAGAAGCTATGACGAGCAAAGACATGCCAGCAGAGAAGAAATTAAGCCCAAAATGACATATACCAAAGTTACCAAACAACATAGAGCACACCTTTTTCTGTTGCTATCATTCTCTGGCCTGCTGCCTGTTTTTATTGGTTTTGTTGGTATAGTTGTATCTATAGGTTTTGTTGATATTGTTGCATCCTTTGAAGTGTAATTAGTTTTATCTAATAGGCTTTGTTGGTTTAGTTGCATATTAGTGGTCTGATTACTGAAGCTACATTATGTACTGATTTTCTCCTTAGATGTATTAACTTTCTGTTGGCATCATTCTCTGGCCTGCTGCCTGTTTGTATTGGTGGGATTTTTTATTATCTACATATCATCGATTTTGCAATTTCCAATTAAGATGGCTCTTGTCGATGCTTTGCCAACCCTCGAATTTAATCCTTGATTCATCTACATTGTTGCTAGCCCCTAAATTATAGTTAGTTTTATCTATAGCTTCTATTGGTATAGCTGAATATTAGTTTTCTGATTACTCGAACTAGTTCTCTAATCATTCATTGAATATATTTACTTCTTGAGAACGGAAGCCTTCTTCAACGAAACAACTTTTTTTTACGTTCTGTTTTTCAATAAGAACACTTTAAATAAAAAGACAACTACCATTAACGAAACAGCTGAAAAGGTTTCCTTTCTAAACAATTTTTGAACTTGAAAGATCTGGATCAAATTACCAGCTCATTTTTGTTCTCCTGTAAAGTATAAAGTAGTATGCACAAGGATGAGGGACTTACAAACAACAATGTATCCTCTGCTTTAGCAGTTTGCTCTAGTTCCTTCGATGTCCAATCATTAGTCTTACCTGATAGAAACAATGGGGCTCAATGAGAATTATCTACAAGTTAGAAGGAATGTTCTTAACTTCTTATGATGAAACCACTTCCGTGTTAGTTGAATTGAAACAGAGACAAGTATCCTCTACTTCTCACTTTGGATCCAATTCTGCTTCTTTCACTGATAGAGTCTCCAAACGACAGTTCATGTCCAAAGTATCCTTTGATCCAACACAACCTCTTTTGTTTTTAGAAGGAATGTTCTTAACTTCTTATGATGAAACCACTTCCGTGTTGGTTGAATTGAAACAGAGACAAGTATCCTCTACTTCTCATTTTGGATCCAATTCTGCTTCTTTCACTGCTAGAGTCTCCAAACCACAGTTCATGTCCAAAGTATCCTTTGATCAATCACAACCTCTTTTGTTTTGTATTGCAAAGCCAATCACACCATTGAGAAATATTACAGGCTACATTATTATCCTTCTCATTTGAAGTTCACAGAGAATACCGATGACCCTAAGAATACTGGTCTAAGGAAGATAGCAGCACATGCTGAATTTTCAACTTCTGGTCCTGGTCATACAGGTGCACAATCTCATGTTTTGGTTTATCTCATGTTTCTAACTTGCCAGTCAATGTTTCTAGTCTGACTAAAAATCAGTCCTTCTACATACTATCCCACTTGCAGCACTCTCATCTTTCACCACTCACTAATCCTCATAGCATCTGCTAACTTTACAGGTAAAATCTTGATTGACAATGTTTTGTTCAAAACTTATTTACTTAATAAGATTAGTGATACCATTTGGACTATAGATTCTAGAGCATCAGATCACGACATCGATCTGACCTTTCTTTACTCTTCAATGTTAAAGCATTACATATTCTTTGTCTTGTTTCACTTCTAAATGGATACAAAGTTAAAGTCTCTAACATTGTCTCTTTAACATTATTTCCTGGTCTTGCTTTGTACAATGTATTCTTTCACCTAGAAGATCTACTAAGACCTCTCATCAACTTGTTACCTCCAGTAGTATCTTTGTAATGCTTTTCAATCTATTGATTGCTCTCATTCTGAATCATCTAGTCTTAAACCCTTAGTCTGCATCATGTTTTTGAACCCTGCACTTATTCTCAAGCTGCTTATGTGCCTGAGTGTCACGCTATGAGTAAGGAGTTTAAGGCATTAGCTACAAATGACACTTGGTCTATTGTGGGGTTACCTAGCGGTAAGAAACCTTAAATAGGTTTTAAGTGTTCAATACTGATGTAAATTTGATCGGTTGTCAGCCCCTATCGAACAGGGGTTTTAAGACATAAATTAATGTATGTGTGTGTATGTATATGTATTGTACATTTAGCAGGCCTGTATTACTGTGGTATATTTTGTATCTTTCCAGTTTGCTAAGTTGTTACCTCTTTTTATTGATTGATATGGGGCAGATTGCTTCAGGTGGAATTCCTCTCATAGTTTTTGTCCTCTGAACTGTTTTTCATAGTTTGCTACTTAGGCTGTTAATAAGCTTCCATTCTTGCATTGTTTGTTGCTCATGCTATGAATGTGCTTCTGCTTTTTCATTATTTGTTGTCTAGGTTGTGAATATCTTCATACTGAATTGTCTTATGCATACCATGGATTTTGTATTTTCCAATTGAGATAATGATGTTAATTAATTTTAAATTAATGAATGGAAAGGGCAGTAGTGGATTCCAAAAATATAGGTAATTGATTAGAATTAATCATAAGTTAAACTAAAAATGATTTTATTTAGAATTAATGCAAACTACGTATTAAATTCTTCAAGTTTTAAAGTATTTTATATTTATTGTTTTTATTTTCATTTCCTTTTATAATTTATATTATACATTATTAAAAAAATTTAAAATAAAATCTAATAAATAGAAAGATAATTATTTATATATTTTATGTTTTGGACTCTTTTTATATAGAAATGATTATTGTTTAGTTTTTTTTCTTTTAAAATGAAAACTGTGTTTTAACATTTTGGGCTCTTTTAAAAAAACTTATTTTTTTCTTTTTAATGAAAACTGTGTTTTAACAATTTGGGGCTCTTGAAAAATTAAATTAGAAAATTGTATTTGAGTTTATTCTTATTGGTTAAGATATATTTAATTATTTAGAAATTCTATAATTGAAAGTTACTGAATAATAAAATTAGTAACTGCCAAAAAGATAAATAAAAGATCCGGATAGACACGTTTGTCAACCGCTTCACTTAAAGAATTTTAAATTGAAGAACTATTAATATCATTTTTATAGAGACTCACTCCATTAGCAAAATTTTAATGAAAAATCCAGAAAAAATGATTTATCCTATTGCGAGAGTTTTTCGCTATACATGCATCTCAACAAAATATATTGCAATTATTAAAAGAAATATGGAATTTGTTGGAATTTTAAAAAGTGATCGTGAAGCAGTGAAGAAGAAAAGGTAGAAAAAGGATTGTTGTAATAGCTCAAAGACTTTGAAATTTTATGATCTTTATTTGGCGAAGGAGGAGCAATTGCACT
The DNA here is from genome assembly GCA_029582685.1 of Solanum piurae. Classification (NCBI taxonomy): domain Eukaryota; kingdom Viridiplantae; phylum Streptophyta; class Magnoliopsida; order Solanales; family Solanaceae; genus Solanum; species Solanum piurae. The sequence goes on along the minus strand of JAJOOO010019366.1, from coordinate 238 downwards.
TTTTTATGAAGAAGAAAATGAATAATTGAGTGAATTTCGATCTTGAGGGTAGTATATGCGTAAGAGAAGAGAAGAATCGACATTACAAAAATAATGAAGATGAAAATGGAGAACAAGAGGAAGAAGAAGAAGAGGAAGAAGAAGGAGAAGGAGGAGAAGGAGAAGGAGGAGAAGAAGAAGAAGAAGAAGAAGGAGGAGGAGGAGGAGGAGGAGAAGAAGAAGGAAGAAGAAGAAGGGG
>JAJOOO010019365.1:0-14345 GCA_029582685.1 Solanum piurae | reverse complement strand
TTGAAGTTCTTTTCTTCAAAAAGTATACGGGGACTAAGTATTCCCAAAGAGATTTAAAATGTTTTCACATTTAAATAAGAACGGAAACTGAGATTTCCAAAGAGCCTTCGGGCTAGTTTTCAGAAAAGAGTAATCGCTTTCTAAATGAAGCAAGAGGAGAAACTGAGATTTCCAAGATAACATTTGAGCTAAGTTTTGAGCACTAATCTCAAATCACAGAAAAAAGTTGTTTTAAAAACATATGAGCTAAATTTTTTTTTTGGGAGTAGTATTGAGCACCGATATGGGGATGCGAGTTCATATTAACTCAAGTCTCCATAAACCATGTAGCCATCATGGGTATTAATGGGTTATACTTTTTAGATGATCACATAAGTTAATCTAGTGGATTCACTAAGTTAAGCATTTTATATGACGGCAAAGTATAGAACAGTTCTGGCAGCGTGGGCAAGACGTTGTGTCACCACTTAGGCTCATAGTGGTGGTTGTCGGTTAGAGAAACTCCCACAACAGTATTTTCATGGTTCCTCAAGGGGTTCTGCTTAGTATGAATGGGGGTATGAGACTTCATTCATGCATTGCACAAGTAGACTTTGAGAGGGAGCATGGTATGTCTTTTATGATATTATGATTATGAGTTAACACCATGTTTTAAACAATTTTCCTTTTTCTTTATATTGCACTTGTTTTAAACTGCTTTATATTGAAATGAGTTCAGTTATGTTGAGTTGAGTAGAGCCAGGTAAGTTCTTTAGTTGCTTTCAGATTCTTTCAAGCCTATGTTTCCTTTTTATCAAAGTTCAAACTTATGTTTATGCTTTAGAATTCCCCTTACATGCTCGTACATTCCACGTACTGAGCCATTTAACCTGCATCTTCTCATGATGCAGACACAGGTATTCAGGATCATCAACAGGAGATTCGTTTATACGTCCGGGAGTTCGAGTTAGCTATAGTGAGCCTCCTTATTTTTGAAGGATTTTATTTACCTTTCAGTTTAGTCAGGATGTCGTGGGTCTTGTCCCGACTTCCATCTTTACCAGTTACAGGCTTCGTAGATAGTCAGTATAGTTGAGAAGTCTGTATTATTCATTTATCTTATTAAACGTTTTAAAGACTTAAGTTGCCTATTTTATGGCAAGTTGAATATATTTATTTTTATTATTCAGAGTTCTCATTTGAGTTAAAGTTTGAATTTAAGTTTTATGAACTTTTATTTAAGTTTTTAAGCTTTGTATGCTTGAATCAGTTTTCCGCTTGTAGTCAGCCAGGATGAGGGTTCGCTTGGGGACCAGCAATGGTTCTTGAGTGCCGGCCACGTCCAGGGTGTAGACTCGGGTCGTGACAAATTTAATCTCCGTAGTCTTGATGTAGGATAATTGCTGGTATCTGGAGCATGTTTTTTTTGCTATGTGGGATCCATCAAATTTTCTAGCAACAGTCCCAGTTACTTCACTCTCACTGATTGCGCCATCATCGTTCTTTGTTTTTCCGCATTGCCATCAACCTAGTTGGAGAAATTGAAAAAGAAACCTTCTTATTATAAAAAATAGGTATTATAAGAAAATACCAATTTCATACCAACATTAGTCATAATTTATACAAAAAAAAAATGGGTGATTTAACAAACTACAATCAATTCACATAATTGGACCACTGATATCATACCATTTTTTGATAAAAATAATACACAATTTAAGTCACCTTTCATACCAACAATAAATCAATTTCATACCAATGTTAAAACACATTTCATACCATATTCATAAATCGTATATTAAGTCAGCTTTCATACCAATATTATTCATGTTTCATGCCAGATTAGTAGACATAATGAGAATATTGAGAATATTTCTCTCTAAACTGTGTACCAACTTCATACCATATTTAAACAAGTTTCACACCAAATGTAAGTAATACATTATACCATTTTTATACCAAATTTTATACCAATTCATGCCAACATTAGACAAAATTCATAAATCGTATATTAAGTCAGCTTTCATACCAATAATATGCATAATATAACAATTTTAACAAAAAAATCTACTAAATTGATTTAACCATATCCCATGTAGTAAAAAACCCAATTAACTTTTGGAGGATCTAACACACACTCAATAGTACTTTTCAAGAGCCCAAACAACATAAGGTTTCAAGAACATCTTTACCTCCTATAATAAACTCCAATTTACACTACACATGGCCATAAATTTCCCAAAAACATTAACAAAATCAATAAAGATTCAATTTTTGACCATTCCCCACGTAGTAAGAACTCAAATCAGCAAAACCCAGAAAGGATCAACCTCAAAACACCTCTGATTCACCTCCATGAAAATGGTAAAATAAACTTTCTTGCAATACAATTATCAAACGGGGTTTCTCTAAAATACTAAAATTATTGAAAATTACAACTTAGAGATCTGCCCTTTTGTTTTGATTGTATGGATAATATATTTCTCCTAATCAGTTTTTAGATGTTGAAAAATCGGCTTCAATGGAGTATGGATGAAAGAGATGAAAGATGAATTTATGTTTTTTTTAACGTGGAATTGACGTGGGGTGAGGGATTTAGGTGGGGTGTGGAGGTGTGACTTGTAACTGTAAAAAAGGAACATTAATCAATGTAAATCCCTATAATTGTGTAAGAGATAATTATGGGGTATTCTTTATTTAAATAATTTAATAATAATATAAAATTATAAAAAAATACTTATTTAATAAAGTAAAATTTAATTAATTTATAAATAATTAGTGATATGTTATAACCCTTAATTAAACTGTTATAAGCAAGAATTTTTTAAAAGTGAATTTAAAACCTGTAATATTGACTCTTAAATATGTATATGGGGTGATTTTTCCTAATAAATATTATCATAAGATATGTAAATAAATCTAACTAAGTTGGTGTGAAAAATTCTCAAAAGAATTTGCACACAATATCATATTCTAAAAGAAATAACTAAATGGTGATTGGGATACATGAAATGAAAAATGAAAAAAAAAATGGTAATGAAGATCCAACACCTCAGTTTGTATTTGTAGGAGAACAGTAAATGTGTATTTATGGGAATATGAAAAACGTAGGATGGGAAAGTCTGAAAGATCAGTAACCGAACATTTACACATATTCATTGTTCATTTAATTGAATAACAATAATGATTGTGCCTTCAAATTATAAAAGAGAAAATTTGAAAGATAAATAAAAAATTCAAAAAAACCACAAAAAAGATAAATAGCTTTCTAGCCCTTAGAGGCATCCACATAAGCAAGTCTAACATTCTCCTTTATTTTTTTATATATATATATATATATATATATATATATATATATGATTGTATTAAAGATGTCATCGGCAGAATATTATTTATATCGATTCACAATGCGACATAACTTATTGAGATCTCATCACTTCATTATTTTCAGGTATCTGAACCTCTCTTGAGGTTTCATAAAGTGTTGTGTTATAGGCTTTTCAAGCGCACATTGTCTCCTCATTATAATCATTTGTTCCTCTTCTTTTTCAAGGATTATTAGAGTTGAGATCAATTGGTCTACCATGCATCATGCATACGGTAAACATTGACAGAAAATTAGATATGAGATGAATTTTGAGTCAACAAATGCTTCTATGTATTGGACTTGAATTGTCTTTTGAATGAGGGTTATATGATAATTCACAACATATTTCTTATTTGCTTATTTTTTTCTCCTTTTTCCTGACTAAAACATGTCCCAATCTTCTTTTGAGATTTCATATTTGTATGTTATGGTAAATTCATTAATGATATTCCGCATGCCAAAAATAATTAGATGTAATAATTTAATTTCTGATCCTAAATCAATTGAGAGAGGGGAACTGATTATAATTTATTGGTCTGATGCATATAAATATTAATATATGCAATATCATATTTCTAGACCAACACATGAAGCTTTGTTCTCATAATCAATGATTTAGTTATTTATTAAAGGCATTTAATGTCAAATTAGCTTGGATATAAATCAGTATTATCAAGATGAATTATCTTGATTACACGATCAATAAACTATGATCTCAACTCAATTTATATTGAGCAAGAAACTTATGAATGGCAAACTGCAAACCACTTGTGACCATCTCATAGATACATCTATTTAAGATATCACATGATGGGTGAACGAGTTCATATTCACTTTTTATACTTTTTAAATTTTTTAGGAAATTCAATCCTAACATTAGCTAGTATGTAACGACCTGTTTCGTCGTTTTTAAAAGGTATCTCATCCGAAATTTCAAAGCTTTTGAAATACGCAACCAATTAAAAATTGGGATGACATGACGAAAATTTCAAATTTTAAAATTGACCCGAGCTGACGTTATCCCGTCATAGCGAAAATAATTCTCGCTATAGCAGCGTGCTAACCGCTATAGCAGGTTAGATGGGACTGAAACTCCAAAACATGAATTCTTTTAATTTACATCCTCCTCTTAAGTGGTAAAGTAGACGAGGGTTACTCCAAAACCTTCCAAAAGTTGCTCCAAGATTGGGAACACATGTAGAGGAGGGATACCACTGCAAGGGGGGGGGGGCCCTCAAAACTCATAGATTTCAGGCCTTCTTCCGTCAGGATTCGCCTCCACACTGTCAAAAGTTTGTGACGTCTTCAACAGTTGCTTGGCATTCAAGTAGGCTAGGCTTAACTGAGTAGTTAGACCTATTTTTCACTCATAATAAGTTGTAGATTGACGGGAGAACTCATGCATAGGCTGCGAGCACAAAGTTTGGATAATTAGATGTGTTGATGATTGTTGTCTCAGGTAAGAATTTATTGCGTTGGTAATGTTAATCCTATGACTAGTGATGGATATCTATTTTATGGTTCTTTGATCTTGGAAAATCGTAGTGAGGTGTTTGATGGTATTTGTAATGATTAATATATTAGGAAATTATCTAGTCTTAACAGAATTCTGGAACTTGTTGTAATAAAGGGAAATGGGATGAATAAGAAGGGTACCAATTTATGGAGATAGGGAAGGAAATTTCCATATGTAATGCATGTTCAGAAAACAAAAGAACTAATGTGAATGATATCTTGTTGTCAATCTCATGCAATGAACTTTTCTTAATTGCTTGTGGTTTTATAAGTGTGATTATGATTATGTGGTATATGTGATTCATTAATTGGCCTGGGTATCATGTCTGATACATATTATATGTTGGCTCAGGTACCACACCTGGTATAGAATATCTCTTGAGTGGCTTAGATACCACACATGATACATATCATTAGTTAGCATGGGCACCACACTTGATACATTTTACTATATAATTGGCTCGGGTACCAGGCCTAGTACAAGTTTGATTGGTTTCTTTGTGTTGGTTCTGTGAGTGGATCGAATTTACTTATTACGTTGTATTTATCGCATGTTGTTCCATGAGTGGTTGAGTTGTTATGTTTAATGCAGGGATAGTTCTGGTGTAGATCAAATTTGCATGTTGAACACTATAATGGATGTCTTAAGGATCCCTAAGTGGTTCGAATTACTTAAAAGGTGAGATGGAATCATGTATGGGTTATGGACATGGTTTAGATATGTGTCATATGGCTGCTAGCTACGATAGGATAATAATTGGGGGTCTGGTGAATAGTTTAGTTACTGGGATTGTTTGTGTTATTAGAGTGTGGTTGGAACGAAAGCTTAGAGTGGGGTACATGTGGTGTTTGGAATACCAGATAGACTTGGGAAGTCTTAGGGTGGCATAAAGGGTAGGCTTGTAAATTGTCACACCCCGAGACTACCCCTAGATGTAACACGGGACCTAGGATCACAAGTGACTCCAAGTTAACCCTGAGTTTGGTATATCACAAGTATACTTAATATATAATTAAGATAAATGGAAGCATAACTATAAAATGAGTCAAAACTAAAGGTCTCCAAGTGAGAATATATCTGAATATCTGTGGGAAACAACCCCAAAACACTAAACATTATACATTGACTAACTACTGATGAGCTGCTGGGACAAGTCCCCAACTAACTCTAAAAATACTGAAAATAAGCTAACTAAATCAAAGCATAAAGAAACGTCCTCGAACTAGGAGTACTCACCACTAAAATTGCTGAGTATGGGCTGGAAATTAACTAATCGTGATCTGGATGCTGAGTGAATGAACCTACATCATACAATGATGTAGCACAAAAGTATGTGTTAGTACTTTGAATGTACTGAGCATGCAGGATATAGATATTAAGCTGAACAATATAATTGTACAATATAATATTGAACATGGAAATAGGTTGTACTGAAATGTAACTGAAAATTGAACTAGATGCAATGACCAAGTACTAATCTTGAAGATAACATGTTGAACTGAATGTTGAAGTAAATGTTGATAACATGGTCAATGCAATAAAAGTATGACTATGAGAGCTACTATTAATCGACATAAACCACGTGAGCTAAACATAGAGTCCGATGTATATGCCCCATTGAGAGGACCCAATATACCTTGCCAGGGGTATAAAGGCATGACTGTTGCGTGATCACTAAAAACTGATGTCCAATAGATGGGACGTCTAAACCTACTGGAACATAGTTCCGGAACTTTGAGGGTACGCTAAACCCTAGTCCAACTCGGTGCTAAGTCTACTCTAAACTAAATTTGTATATAGCTAAAATGCAACTGAAATACTGAGTATCTCAAAATACTGACATGCTATTTGAGAATGCAACCGAAATATACTGAAAGATATAGCATTCGAGTTGTGAAGCATGATTTTCTGACTGATTTGCCTAGAAAATATAATTCATGAAATACTTATAATTAATACAAGCTAGGGTTCTGAGTTCTATACATGGAACTATGCAAATTTTTCAAGAAACATGTTATTTAGAAAGTGGAACTATAGCAGCTAAAATCACAATCAATCCCCAAGGTTTTGGACACCCTAGGTCTAAACAATTTATGAGAAATTGAATAACTGTCTGAATTCTAGGAACCCAATGGGTGAAAGAAAACCACTAGTGAAATACCACATACCTGGTGACGAAAACTACAAAGAAATCCTTTGAATTTCGGGGATAAACTTAAAGAAGACCTCTGCTTGTTCTTGGGAGAACTATCGCCTCTTTTCTCTTATTTTCGTTCTACGTTAGATGATTTTAGGAGAATAAGGGTCCTAGGTAGTTTACTAAATTATAAGGCTTAGACTAATTTAAGACGACACAGTTTAATTACCAAACGACGTAAGTTTAAGTGCCCAACGCATTGGGAAAAAGATCAAAATGACCCTGACTTAAAAACTGACGAGATGATCTCACTAGTGGCTAGACGGGCCATCTAGAGAATCACGGCACATCTAGTGGGTCGTGGTTCCTGCCCTTCCTGACAGGGCTCTTCTTTCACGAGCCACTTCACGGCTCGTGTGAAGATTCATGAGTCGTTTAGGCGACCGTGGTTCTTTACAGATGCTTGGGTGTATTGTGCCTCTTTTCACGTGCCACTTAACGGCCCATGTGGGGGTTCCACGGACCATCTAGTGATCCATGGTTTCCCACCTTTTGCTAGGTGCACAACCACGAGCAGGGTGACGGGTCGTGGTTCTCTTCACTGCCCGTGGACCCCTCCGTGGTTTGCCCTTTTCTCTTGTTCAATCTTAGTTCTGATTTTTGAGGTATTACATAAATCCTTAGTGTGATAGAAGGTCTGGTCATGACAGGTATGAAGGATGGATTGACTTCTAGTGATGGAGTTGGCAGCGGAATGTGGTAGTGAGACTGGGGTTGTGAGACTTGAGATAGAATGTATGAGTTTCAAGACAATATCACTGGAGTAAAAGGGTTGTGGTTAAAGGATCTAGGTTGTGTAGTGTCAAATTATTTGGTTATTCACATAATATTATGGGGTGGATTTGTCGATGATCCCTATCACTACGTGTTGTTTGTACTGATACTACTCTTGCTACGCAACTTGGCATTGTCCGGTTGCAGGATTAGTGATGTTTCATAGGTGAAGACGATGATCTCCAACAACTTCTAATCCTCTTTTCTTATGGTAGAAGTTGTCTTATTTTAATACTTGTTTAATACTTGGTATTCTCTTATAAGTTTTTGTACCTATTTAGACTAATTCCTTGGAAAGGGTTCAGTGTACTTCCTAACAAAAGTACTATATTTTAATTAAGTTTAGTATTTTTGTATTTGAAACATGGTGTTTAGATTATATGTTGTTCACTTTCGCATTTCATGTTCCAGTTTGGAGGTAAGAGTTCTTCTACCTGAGTGTTAGAGTAGGTACTCGCACGACTCGATGATTTGGATTGTCACATAGTATAATCAATTTATCATGAGAACAAGCAGTATAAAGAATTGTTGAAGAATCTTTCAGTTCTTTAATGTATTCTTGATATTCAATTAGTACATTATATTTAAATTAGAATGATAAAAACGACTATATCAGCTGATAAAATTATTCATTCTAGTAAACTTCAAATTTATCATTATATGTGTTATTTCATTTAGTAAACTTCTGATTAATAATGATATAAATTTTATATCAATAAACTTTTGATTTATTGTGGCATGTGATTTCATCATGTTTATATTTGTAGTACAAATACCTAGTTCTTCTAGAGTCTTTTATTATTAGCTTTGCACTACAAAACATTACTCAGATATTGTTGGTATCATAATAGAAACTTTGGTTAGATACTTAGATACTACTAGTGTCATAAAATAAATAATAACTAAATGGCTTTTTGAAGATAATTTCACATTCATGAATGGCATAAATAAACGTTAAGTGCTAAGTTTCAGTAAAAAAAAAACACCTCCTTTAGGAAGATTCATCATTAACACATAAATATTTTGTATCAAAGAGACAATCACATCGTAATCACATTCTTTTAAGAAATGATACTTTAATTGTTATTTTCTTCAAAAGAAAATTAATATCAATTAATCATAATATATCAATGTGATCATAATAAAAAAAACATTTTACTCTGCTTTCTTTTACCTTAAAATGATACTCCCTATGTCCCTAATTACTTGTCCACTTTTAAATTGACACACCTATTAAGAAAACAATAATTGATATAGTAAGTTTACTATTTTACCTCTATTAATTGTGAAGTGGGTGAATTAAAAACTTAAGATATTTAAGAAGTTAAACATTTTTCAAAGTAATAAGTTGAGAGTATAATAGAGAATTTTTTTTTGTTCTTTCTCGATTTGTCAATATAGACAAGTAATTAGGGACAACTAAAAAAAGAAAAATGGACAAGTAAGGAAAAATCCTTTTGGCCAGAATGGTATTTTACCTTTTAAAACATTTTTACCCTTTTAACTTTAATAGTTTTTAATTAAAAAATAGAAAAAAGATCAGTTTATTTTAAAATTAAAAAATATTACAGATTTTTTAAATTTTTGGCCAAATTTTTTGGCCATTTAGCATTATCTGACAAGTAATTAGGGACAGACGGAGTACTTTAATAAGGGTTTGTTTGGAAAGTCACTTCGTAATTGGAATTGGTGTAATTATTAGGATAATAATTACTAGCCTAGTAATTACACTAACATGTTTGTTTGTTATAGTGTAACTAGTGAACATTTCCGCGCTTCGCGCGATTATAAAATTATTTAAATATAATCGAGATAATAACATTTTTTCATGATATCCTTACAAAATCAATAATATACATAGAAAAATTTCTTTCTAATAAAATAAAGCAAGCATGAAATGAAAAAGTAAAGATAGAAATAAGTAGAAATGAAATCTATAATTAATATAGATTCTTAATTTTTTTTCTATTCCCATTATCTATATACCCTCAATTGTTCATATCTTAAATAATAAGCTCTAGTTTGGAAAGGAAATTATTTCCTCTTGATTTTTTTTTTCGTTTTCTTCTTATCTCCATTTTCTTACCCTCTTATCTTATTTCCTCTGTTACGACCCAAAACGAGTCATGAGTGACTCCCACACTTAACCTTCTAGGTGGGCGAACCAAGGAATCCAAACCCCAACATATATTAATCATTCAACTTACAAAATACTAATCATAATGTGGAAGCTTAAATCTTATTAGTGTAAGAAAACACAAATCCATTAAAATCTACTATATGTCATTCACAAAACCCGAAAGTCATCACATCAAGGACTTCTAATCTTCAAATACTAAGTCTAAGAGTATTAAAGACACCAAAATAAATTAATAAAATAGTTTATGTCCAAAAACTAAGGACATCATGTCATGACCAAGAGAATCCAACACGAGCTAGAATGAATAGCTCACCCTGGAACCTAATGTGCTGGAGACTGGCTAGAGCTAAGGCGAGTCGAAGTCACTGGTACACTCGCTGCACTCCACAAAAAGAAAACAAAGAAAAAAACACAAGTAGGGCTCAGTATAGGGCAACATGTACTGAGTAGATATCATCGGCCAACTCAAAATAGAAACTAATATGTAATGAATAGTAGTATAAAATCAACTATGACACTTAGCAGGTGGCAAGCAACAAACAACATGAACCAGTGTCAACAACACTAAAGTAAGTACGTAATCAATCAACAATATCAAGATCACACATGAGGACTCATGCCTCCAAACTAAGCTATTTTGAGAATTGAGTTCTTTGAGATTGAGTACATTCAGTTAATTCAATATGTTTTCCTCTTTAATCTTATCGTGTCGGAACGTGACACCCCAATCCAATAATACTGTGTCGGAACGTGACACCCCGATCCAATAATACCATGTCGGCTCGTGGCATCCGATCCAATATATCGTTAATTTATCATTTATTATCACCACTTTTCACTTGATTAACAATATTTCATCAAACCTTCTTTATTCAAGGCATCACTTCGATAGAGAGGGTTTAAGATTATAAATTCCACAGTCTCTGAATTTCAAACCAATCACAAACCACACAACCAAGCTACACAATCAAGTACATAGAGAACTTCACAATATCACCCAATATATATCAATCACTATTAAGAGTCTATCTATCAAATAGAATAAATCATATCCTACCTCCACCGAAGAACCGAAGTCAAGCACGCTACTTCTCCAATGCTTTTCATTTCCTCAATGCCTCCAAACCTTTTCAATCTATCAAGTATATATGCATAATTTGTAAGTTAACGAATCTATAAACACTCAAATTATTCTATGTCTAGCCTAGACCCAAAAATTCACCAAATTTTATAATTATTTTTTTAAAGTTCAAACCTAAGGATAAGTTTTAATTCCTCCAATTTGCATAACTTTAATGGTATTCAAATAATATACTACACTCAATATTTAATTACCTATCTCAATATATCAAAACTTGATTCATAATACGATAACTAAAGAAAATAACAACCGACGCCACATACTAAAATTTGTCGTGTCGACCTTACTGTGCAGGAAGAACAAGCCTTTAAACTTAATCCACTACCAAATCACTTTGGTATTAATTTTCCACTATAACTCTATCAGCACTTGTACCAAAAATCTGCCTAAGAAGTTCCCTAATTAGATTTTTCTCAACCTTAACCTCTTGTCAGCACTTAACTTTATCCCATCCCAATAATATTCCCTCAAAGTTCAATTACGCCGTGATTTAGTTTCTGACTTTTCCAATTCAATTTATCTAATTTTCTTTTACAACACACATCATAGTAATAATAAAACAATATGATATAAACCAATATATGGATTAGACGTGATGAATGATTACCTGAAGACTCACGCTTCTCTGGTTAGTCGCCGCACATGTAACCCTTATTCTTTCTACAGAATATTTACTCCCTAATTAATTATTATATAAGACCAATTATAAAAGTGATCCCTACTAATTTTAATGTTATATTCTTTAACTACTAATTAAATTAATTATTTAAACTACCCCCTTAATCATATAACTATAGTTACGAATAGTCCAAAATACCCATTTAAAACCAATCGAAAAAATCTTTTATGAAATAAAAAAAATTCTAGTACTCAAAATGACGAAAAGAGTCGTTACATCCTCTTTTTGTTTTTTTAGGACCATTAGTTCCTTCAATCATTCCTACATTTATTTATTTATTCTATTTCATTATTTTCTTGTTCCCCTAGTTCTTGTTGCTAGTTAAAGATTGCGCTCTATTTTTAAATAATCAAAAAGAAAAATTTGTAAAAATATTTTCATCACCTATTTGAAATCTAACCTCTTTCATCTTTCTTTGTCTTCTATAGTAATTGCCTTTCCCTAATTAATTGATAAATTATTTAGTTAAATTTAGACTTTTAAATTAAAATGATAAATACTAACAAATTAAAGAAACTTAAATACAATAAGCGGTAGTTAACAATGAGTAATTGAAAAAAATGAGTAAAATATATTGAGGAGAAGTATTTTAAGTAGTGACTTTTGATTATTTTTTTGGTTTTAATAAAAAAAAACATATTTTGAAAATTAGGAGAATGGTAAAAAAAATGAGAAAAAAGTTGTTGTAGTCAGAACACATTCATGTATTGATGACCTTGATTTAATATCTCCTTTATACTTTGAATAATTATTGTAGCCAGTTGACATATTTTTCTTTTCACTTTCTGCAAGTAATGGAACAAATTTGTGTATAGCAAAAATGATACTAAGCAATTAAAGAAAAGATATATAGTTATTATAAGAAAATAATATAATATATAAATATAGTATGAACTAAGGAGAAGCTTTTACTTTAAAGTAATTGTCTTGTCAAGCTTTCATGGCTACTTCACTGGTTTAGCCTTTACTATAACCACGAACAAGTATAAATCACATTCCTTTAATCCACATAAAAGAATTTGTTAATACAATTATCCATTATTCATCCAATAAAAATAATAATTAATATTACCTATAAAATTTAGCATCATGAGTTTTTCACCTAGCATAGTTAAAAAGTTGTTGGAGCTTTGTTTCTAAACTTCTATCATTTTATTAAGTGCTAGAATGTGAAGAGGTGTAACATTAAAACCTATTAATAAATACTATTAATTATTGGGAAGGAAGGGGGGATTATTGAAATGAATTTTCTGGAATAAAAAATACGTGCAACACTAATGAATACAAATAACATTAATAAATATAATAAATGTTAATTATGGGGAAGCCGAAGGGATAGTTTTTTCTGGAAGAAATTTTCGTGCAACATCTATATAATATAATAAAGCTGAATATAAAAACTGTGATGTGGCGCTCTCTAAGAGCTTGAATTTTATTTATCTTTTTTTGTGCTTTTTTTTTGGTATTTTTTAATTTTAAAAGTCATAAAATTTTACTTGAGATTTACAGAATGTTGAACTCTTCCCTTTTTTATAATATATTTTTTAATTTCGTCTTTTACGCTTTATTTATAGTATTTATATCATTTCCTTAAATCACTTCTTTTCCTTTATTTTTTTATATTATTTATCGTATTATTTTCTTAAATCACTTAATTTTTTTTGTTATATTTTTATTTATTCAATGTAAGAAATATATATATCTTTATATAGTATAAAATTATTTCTTTTATCTTCTTCATATGTGTTTTTTCCCTTTATTTACTTTTAATGCATCACCTCCATAACTTATATCTATTAAACTTTATATCTTAATAATATCATTAACTCCATGATTTTTAAGTTTTCATATTCATAACCCCCAACTATTAAATTATATAATTTAAGATACGTTATGATATTTCTTCATTTTGTGTCTATATAAATTCACAATTTTATGTTTCATGAAATCCTAACTCAAAATTATTCTTTGTATTTTATTGCTTTTGTATAATATTATTATACTATCAAATTCATGTTTTAGCTTAACACGATGAAGAAGTCTTTTGGATGTTGATTAGTTTGTCAAAGGAGGTGTCGGATAAGAGCTCAAAAAATTGTGCACTAATTTTGTATTCTTATTTCCATCTATTTTCTTATGATTATGGTTCAAAGAACGATGTGTGTGTTTGTGTTCTCTCCATCTAACTTCTATAGTTTGGAATTTTAAATTTTTTTATTATCATTGTAAGCATGTATTTTTATTTAGATGTCAATTAGTTATTGTAACTTTGTGGGGAATAATACTAACTACTAACCAAGGCTCAAGAATATTATTGTACAGTGAATTATTTATGTTTTCTTTAAAGATTCCTCCATCTTTGATAGTATAAATTCATAAATTTTTATTTCATTAAACCCTTCGTCAAGATTATCCTTTTTATTTCATATTTGAAGTATTGTTTCCTTATGTTACTATTATAGTATCAAATTCATGCTCAAGCATAACTCTCTGAAAAAGACTCTTGGATGTTTATGTAGTTAGCTAGAGAAAGTGTAGACAAGATCTAAGAA
>JAJOOO010019364.1:7500-13402 GCA_029582685.1 Solanum piurae | reverse complement strand
ACCCTACCAGGCCTCAGCCCCCACCCCCACAACCCATCCCAAAAAATATTAACAAAATTTAAAAAAATTTCCATTAATTTTTAAAAAAAAAACATAATTACCACCCCCCCACGCCCCCTATCCCAAATAAAAATATAAAAAAAAGTTACTTACTACCCCACCGTTTATCGCTTTTTTTTTGTGTGAATGAACATCTTTTACCCATTTTATCCATTTAACTATCCACTTTTAAATGGATATTATTCGTTTTTACTCATTTTTAAATGAGTGGATACCCATATTAATTACCCATTCTGCCACCCCTAACCTAATGATTGCATGTTATTTTTTAATGAAAATGAGAAGGAAAATAATTGTTGTGTGTGGCTCATCTAGATGGAAGACTGTTTGTGATCCCTTGATTAATGAAAGATCCAAAATTTCTACAAAGGTTTTAAGGTACATTCCCTTAAACCTAGGCTTCAGAGAATATTCATGTGTCCTCAAACAGCTGCAAATATGAGATGGCATGATACTGAACTACCCAAAGATGGAAATATAAGGCATGCGGCTGACGGGGAAGCTTGGAAGAATTTTGATGCCTTGCCCGAAGATTTTGCTAGAGAACCTCGTAATGTTAGATTGGGTTTTCCAAGTGATGGTTTCAACCCATTTCTAACCATGAGTATTTCCCATAGCACATGGCCTGTTATGTTAATGAATTATAATTTATCATCGTGGATTTGCATGAAACTGGAGTATATGATATTATCTATGATCATTCCAGGCCCATCGTCTCCAGGAAAGGATATTGATGTCTACCTTCGACCACTAATTGCAGTATTGAAAGAATTGTGGGAAACTGGGATGGAAACATATGATGTTGATTCTAACCAAAATTTTCAATTGCAAGCAGCCTTATTGTGGACAATTAGTGATTTTCCAGCCTTTGCAATGCTTTCTGGTTGGAGCACAAAAGGAAGAAAGGTATGCCCAACTTGTAATCATGGGACATGCTCTCAATATCTGAAGCATAGTCGTAAGATGTGTTACATAGGTCATCGAGCATTCTTACCTCCTGATCATTCATTTCGCAGAGATAAGAAATCATTTGGTGGTAAAGAAGATCACAGATCTGCACCAACTCCCTTATCAGGCCCAAAAGTATTGGAAGAGTTGCGTGAATTCAATAATATTTTCAAAAAGGACCAAAAGAGGAGGCGTCGTGATAGTGCGGGTCCATGAAAAACAAATCCATGTCTTTTGAATTGCCATATTGGGAACATAACAATCTGAGCCACAATCTTGATGTGATGTTGATTGAATAACGTTATCAAAGATACTTTATCCGATTCTAGGCGCCAACGATCATTAGTCACTATATAACCCAACTAAATGAGTTTGGGTTGAATCCCACAAGGAGTGGTACGTGTTTAAGATTCAATAGGAAAGTACGAATATGCTCAAGTCAATCATAGGAATAGACATTATCGAATAAAAATATACTTCAAATCAGGGGGTGACACGAGTGTCAAATAACACGGGGTTTTGGTTTGAAATTATCAACTACAACAGCAACAAATAACACAAAAATAACAATAATGAGACGGGTTCTTGGGATGGGATTCGATTATAGGCTAATGTAGACAAATGGGTAATTGCAATTATTAGAAAATAACTGTAAATTAGTGAATAGGCTAGACTATAGAGGAGGTAAACTTTCTCTCGAATAATTTACCCCGAATCAAGTCAATTTCTGTCGAACATCGACAAGCATACAAAATAAGAACACCCTACGCCTTAGTCCATTCACTTTCTCGAGCTGAATATGTGGAAAAAGGTTTAGAGTTCACTCTCTCGAGTTGAACCCATGACAACCCAATACCCACATACCATCAATCAATAATCTTGGTTTTAAAACCTCTCTCTCGAGCAAGCCAAAAACACGAAGGTAGAAATGCATTGGCAACTACAATCCTTTAATTTTAGCCACAATTAATTATTGAAATCAGTTTTAAATAATATTTAAACTAACAATCAGCAATACCGAAAAGCTAAATCAGCCCATAATCACATAATCACACCCTAAGAATTGTGGTTTTAGCTGGACGTCATAAAAAGATAAAAATCATTACCAAATTGTGTTTCTATAAACTGGGTAACATTAATTTCGTCTTTACAAAGGTCCAAATTGAAGAATCTCAAAGACCGACTTCCAATTTCTCAAAAATGGAAAACTTCAATTTTTCAAAGCTAAGGAAAACTTATTCTCAATACTCAGAGTTCAATGTCAAAGAAAATAATTGTGATAAATTGATGATATGATATCAAGATACTAAACTAAATGTTCAAAAATGCATTTATAGTCGCAAAAAATATGTTGTGAAGGACCATTCGGCACAGTAAGTTGGGCTCACTGATCAGTTCGACGATTTGCCCTTTGGTCAGTTCTATCGCCTTTTTCCTTTACCCTTCAACATCATCAAGTTCTGTAACTTTGGGTGATCCAACACTGCATCGCGAAACCACTCGACGACACGCCAACTTCTCTTTTTTCTCGCCTACTTGATTTTTTCCTTCAGGGCTTGGTACACTGGAACTTTAGGCGAGGTAATGGCCATTCAGCAACTCGCCAAAGGAACTTGGCGATCACCAAGCCTTCTTTTTTTCGTTCTTTCAGCTTGCTTCGCTCCTTTTTGCAAATTAGTGTCCATGCTTTGTTCCTCAATCCAAATACTTGGAAATCAAGGATTTTACATCAGTTATTGGCACAAGATGAGCATTTAAGGACTCTAAATCTATCCAAATAAAGTCCTAAATGAGTCCAAATCTTGGACCTATCAACACCCCCAACTTAAACTTTTGCTTGTCCTCAAGTAAAACTCGAGTTCAACAGTTCAAAAATGATGTCTCAAATAGTGCTACACAAGACTCAATTATGAATGCACACAACAAGACTCAACTTACTCATGCGAGGATCAATTGTGCACTCAATGATTGAAGTTGTGACTCACCATTACCAAAAATTCTCAAGTTCACAATACTTGCTTCAAATGCAAGTTCAAGCTCAACAAAAGTATTAAAATGCCCTCACACAAGGAATGATTCCATATTCACACACAATGGTTCAATAATTTATAGTTTCGGAATCAAAAACAACTCTCACGCTCATAAAGATGAACACATGCATGACTTCACGCATATGTTTTCCCTTATTTTTCAATCAACACTTGTTTCAGTAAGTCAAAAAGGTATTTTTTAAGTCTTGTAACGGGGATGAGTGTAAAGGTATGGTCATTTAGGCTCAGTGGCTGCTATCCTCATAAAATATGGTATTAACAACACTTTCTTTCAATTTTTTCATCATTCTCATTCATGCTCAAAAGTCACCCCATTATTAACTTTCCAAGAAACTTTGACACCCCATTTTCTTTTGAAACTTTATTTCCAAACTTTTTCATTCCTTTTGTTTTCTTCTTCTTTCTCTAATTTTTTTTGTATGGAGAGGTTCCATCTTTTTCAAAACCATGGGTAGAGGGGGAATTTCTTCACATTTCTTGATTTACCTTCTCTTTTAACCACACCCCCAACTTAGGTTTTTGGCCTAAGTTGGATATTCAAACAAACCATATTCCATGAGGATTAAAGGTGAAGGGATAAATAAATGTCACAATTTCATCATGTTTCTTCCAAGGAAAGGCTAAGTCTTGAAAGGTGTTCAAGCGAAGTTCACACACTCACAAGGTGGGCCATAAAAGAGGTATAATATCAAATTGTTTCAATCTTTAAAATTGTTGCCTAAGATCATTTCAAGAGCTTGCATCACTTAGTCAACCAGACCAACAGGGTAAATTCTAGGTGTCATCACACATGGTTCACGGTAAGCTCACTACACAAGACATTGACACCAATGTCAAACAGGACTCCACTCTTTCGCTAGTGTGCAATGTTCATTACAAGAGACTCAATTTGATAAACGGTTAGTCACAACAAGATGCATAAAGTTCACATACTGCCTATGCAACTTCATTTGGCCTCATCGTAGCCGCACATTCATTTTTGTTCGATTATGAGCACTATTCAAGTTCTCGGTATTGATCAAGACTGATACTCGAATTTGCAAAAGAACAACGACATTCAAACACTATCAAGAGGTGACACAAAATTTTCAAAATGTGTCAAAAATCATTTACATTCAAAATAAAGAGCCACAAGCTCATACATCCACAAAAACAATGCCAAAACATAATTTATAGCACAAACCTCAATATATATAAATAAAAACACTAATCACAAGAGGTAGGTATGGAAATACCTCACCCCACCACAAAACAAAATTCTATCTGTCCTCAAATGCAAGAAAAATATCCAAAAATCAATAAAAAGGGATAGAGAGGGAGGTAAAGAAGATCTGTCTAAACAGTCGCTCCATCTATCAGGGCATCAGTGCCCAGTGTCACAACAGTCTGATCATGGGCATCAGTGCCTGAAGTCACATCAACAATACTCGATCCAGTAGGGCTTGCTATGGACGTCTCTATCAGTGATGTCTAAATCACCGACAGTACAATCATCTCCTCCAGATCTGGAAGGTCTCCATAGATGCTCTCTTCTCTCACCTCAATCTGCTCCCCGTCGGTCTCTTCCTCTGACTCATCAGCTGCTACGCCATCCCTATGTATGTCTACGGTGGTGGCTAGAGGAATATCAGAAGTCGCTGGGGCATCTACTTCATCCACTGCCTCTAATAGTGAAGTAAAGTATGTGGACTTTAAGTAGTCCACAGCCTTCCTCAGATTTGCCACCTCAACTTTCAAAGCCGTCACCTCAAAAGACTCCTCGTTTCTACGCTCACAAGCTGCGATTCTCGCAGTCAAATCATCAACAAAAGTTTGAAGGGGGATCAGTGAAGCAAGGATGACACTCTCAGTCATCCATGGGATTGCAGCCTCTAGTCGGGTAGCCCGCACATCAGCCGAATTGGTCAGGTGCCCCATCTTCAGGATCATAGCCTGAGTAATCCTGTTGGGTTGGGCTGTACTAGGAGTATCGGGAGCCTAGGAGAAAGAAATGGGAGCAGATGTACCTGAAGGCACGGAGGCCGGAGTAGGCAAAGATGCCTCTGCAGGTAAAGAGTCAACGTCCACCTCCAGAGATATATCTACGGGGGCTGCTCTCCTCCTGTCTGCCTCCTTCCGTGTGTACTCATCCTTTATACGTTGAATGTCTGTGGAAGCTGAAGGAGTGACCTTATTATCTCTCATCGCGTTCCGAGGAACTCCAGCACGCCTGCACAACTCTGTGATTAATATCGGGAAAGGCAGGGAGGTGTGATGATGTTTGTCCCTCATGGCCATCTGTTGCTCTATGATAAGTCCCATGTCAATGCTCTTCTTAGACATAATCGACCTGAGGTAGGCCGCCTTAGGATGGAGGAGAATGGACTCATTTGGGGATGGCATAATGGAGCTGCTGATGAATCCAAACTAATATCACGCAGCTACACTTAAGTCTTTCTTCTCGATCGGGACTCCTGCCTCAATCCACCTCGGGGTGGTGTCAGAGATGAGGGGAGATAACTAGCCCTTGAGCTCATCTAAGGGTGTCGTAGTAACAGCCAGATTGGGGTAGTCAAAATCTGATCCTCTATCAAGAACTGCATTGATGTGATCACAGCTACAATGCACTACCATATCCGTATCATGATGGACCCCACCGGTCTGAAAGTACTAGCCTTCTTCTTTCTTTTACGAAGCAAGTCACCATATGCCGAGTAAAACTCGTGGACCCATGTAGGGATGTATGGGTCTTGGGGCCTGGTAAACTGCTCAAAACGGTGGTACTGGAGTGTCTCCCACACCTTGAAGTATTTTCCCTCCAAGCCCTCAATATAAGGTAGCTTCTCCTCAAGAATAGTCCGCAA
>JAJOOO010019362.1:0-12483 GCA_029582685.1 Solanum piurae | reverse complement strand
ATATAACGACTATTGAGTTAAATATTTGCTATTGACAATATTCTTCCATATTCTCTATGGGATCGACCCTGACTCATAGTTGGGTAAATATATTGCATACGATCGTTTATATTTCTTTTCAAGAAGTATATTTGAACGTTATCAAGAATGGCGCCGCTGCCGACCGTGCCTCAACTCACGGATGAGCATCCATATCAAGAGATTGCTACTAAGTACCCCACCTCAACTCACGGATGAGCACCCGTCTCAATCCATATCCACTCGGTGCTTGTCATTCTTCTCCCCGGAGTATTTGACACTTATTACATCTAATCATTAAGGGGTAAGAGATTATTAATAGGTACTCAACCTCTACTCATCGATGAGTACCCATCCCAAACCCAACATTCATTCATTGGAAAGATCATAGATTCAAAGATGAAAATAGCCTTTCACCTAAGAATCCCATATTGTGAGAAAGTCCTTTCACAACATGTATTTTCATTCATTAGAGTACAATTGAGATAGCCTTGCAATAGACTCAACATTCATTAACATTATCATAGAACTTCATTCATTAATCATTCATGAGTGTGTGAGTATGTGATAATAGCCTTTCACATATAGCATTATCATTCATACCATTGCCTTCTAAACATGTTCATAACACATTCATAGTAATCACAGACCTATAATACTCATCATGATAATACAACAATCATTCATACTTTGCCTTACAAGGCCATGCTCATAATATACAAAGTAAGTAAACACCTCCAGCTTTCAAGTGGATCAATAGCTCAAGAACAATTCTACTTCAACATATAATTTATCATAACTTACCCTTTCAAGGCCATGAATTTTCAAATCACCAACATACCAACCATTCACTACAAATAATGCATATATAATGATACAATTCAATAATGCAAAGCAATTTAGACAAAATTCATTCGTAAGCCTTCATAATCATCAAACCCACTTCATAAATGTACAATTTAGGAATTGAGATAATTCATGGGTTAATAGAGTATTTTCATCATAAATCATCAATTAAACACTAAAACAATCATAATTTGACATTAGAAACTTTTTGAAATCATTTGATGAAAGAGCCCATGAAATTGAGTAACACCCTAGATTTTCATTGTTTGAAATCTCCTTTGAATTGGCTCCTTAAATGAAAAGTTAGACAAGGATAAAGACTATCATACCTTGCTATTGAATCCCCACGAATATTGAGGAAGAAACACCTTGAAATCACCCAAACCCAAGTTTCAATGGCTTCCTTCTTCTTCCTTGAGTTTTTGAGAGAGAATATATAAAAGGAGGAACTCCTTTGTTTTGATATGGGTTTTGGGTCAATAAGTGGTAAATGACTTGTTAAAATACTTAAAATGATATATAATAATGGTATAAACCATTTTAAATCAACCCCACGCTTAATAATTAAACCAAACAAAATTACTTAATTGCCCCAATTTTTGGCAGCCCCGTCCAGGCTCACGACCTCCCAAAAGGATCATGAAGAGGACCACGGCCTTGGTGGCACCCGTGGTCCTCTAGGCAGTGTGCACCCTTAACTTGCCAAGCACCAAGAAGCTAAGGCATCTTCATGGCCACTTCTATGGGTCGTGGTCAAGGCCACTGACCGTGGAGTGGTCCGTGAAGTGTGGGGGCAGTAGCTCCCTCAACATTGCAACACTCCCACAAAGCTAAGGCCACCTCACGAGCCTTTCCATGGCCCGTGGTCATGATCATGAGTCGTGAAGTGGCTCATGAAGGGGTGCCTTGGCTTGGCACATTTTCTAAGCACATTGCCTTGCCACCTCGGGTGGCACCACGGCTCGTAGTGGCCACCACAAGTCGTGAAGACCCTTGTGGTGATGTTACGCAGTAGCTAGGTCTAGTTTTAGGTAGCCTAGGTTCCCAAACCATGGCTTACACCCAAACCTTTAGCCCTTGTCCTTAACTCTTGACATTAACCCTCGTGTTTAGGCTCTAGATCAACCTATCATTTTATGGGTCGTTACATTATCCCCCACTTAGAAACATTCATCCGCGAATGACACTAAACACATTAAGGGAAAATGACTCAAGACTAGCAGACCGTCATGCGTGCAACATTATAAACAATGCATAAACATAGGAAGAAACATCAACTCCACATCACAAGGCACAAAACACAATAGGAAGGTAGGAACTACTTCTACAAACTCATTATGCACCAAAACGCACATTTAGGCATGTTCAACAAATATCCTCATGAAGTATATAGACAACTCATATCAAATGCACATCAACATGAGGAACATAAAACATGAAAACTCATTTTCTCATTTAAATAAGAATTCAATTAGAACATGGATAACATAAGGAGGCTATGGAAATTAAAAGAATCACACATAACTCCAAAACATGAAACAAACTACTAGGAACTCTTGGTCTCAAGCTTGAATAAGAATAGAAGGAAAGAGATAAGGATATTAAATCTCTCTAGAACCTTACTATTCAACATACCATCCCTCACTTACGATAAGAGCCAACTAAGGCTAATCATGAAAAACAACACAAGAACCTCATGATAACATTCACAACCTTAAGGAACTATCAATTACCGGTGCCTTCATCCGGATTAGATCTTTTTTCCTTGTTAGATTGAACCACATAGAAACTATTCTTCTTTGGAGCATTAGGATCGGGGCCATCAAAAGAAGCTTGTTTGGTCTCCCTTCCTTGTGCTGAGAGTGTTGGGCAATCCCTCATCCTATGACCCTTCTTTCTACACCTAAAGAACCCATCTGTGCCGGCAAGACACTTACCCAATTGTTTCTTCCCACACTTGGCACACCTAGACCTTTCAAAAGAAGAACCACTTCCACTCCCTCGTTGAGATTTAGGGTTATACACCCTATTATTGTTGACCATGGAGGCATTTTGATTGTAGAACCTCTTTTTGGACCTAGGTTGACCTTGCTCATCGGATCTACCCCTCTTCAACTCTCTATTCTTCCTCTCATGGTTAGATTCCTCAATTGATTGAGCATACACAATAAGCCTAAAAATGTTCATAGCACCATGGAGCATTGTCGTATGGCACTCTTCCTTAACAAGGTCGGATATACCGGTCACAAACCTACTCATATCATCCCTAGGGTTAGACATCAAGGATGGAGCATACTTAGACTATAGGGTAAATTTCAAGTAATAGTCCTCCACAGTCATGCTACCTTGCTTAAGGTTTATAAACTCCTCCACTTTACACTCCATCTTCTCACGGGGAAAGTATCTACCAACGAATGCTTCCTTAAACTCCTCCCACTCTATAGGACCCACTTCTAATGGTCTATTGGCTTTCCATTGTGTGAACCACACTTGGGCCACATCTTTCAATTGATTGGAGGCCAACTCCGTTTTCTCCCTAGAAGTTACTCCCATAGCATTGACTATCCTATATACTTCATCTAGAAACTCTTTGGGATCCTGTCCGACTTTAGAGCCAAGAAAAATAGAAGGATTCATCCTCACAAAGTCTCTCAACTTTGAGCCCATAGTACTCTCAATAACATTCAACCTAGGCCGCACATCTCGGTTAACTTGAGCCGTCATGGCTTGGGCTAGGGTTAGAAAAGCCGTCCTAATATCTTCATTGGTCAGGGCTGGGGGATCCATCGGAACTTGGCCACCTTAAGGACCTTGGCAACCTCGGGGAGGAACTCCCTCATTCACATTTTCCTCTTCACCTCTTCTTGTGGGCGTCCTTGTCGTATTCATATCCTATAAACACAAGAGAAGGATTAGGAAAACGACATCTATAAAGCTAAACTCTAAGGCACAACTTCAAGAATATGAAAGAAGAGTACCTTTCTCGCGTCTCGTAGCCTCTCGCTCATAGATGTGTCGTGACTCACACCGATGAACAAAACTCGACTAGACGTGGCTTGTGAGACATCAACGCTAAAAACCATTTCCAAAATCTTATGCTTTGATACCATGGTTGTCACGACCTAGGAGTACCCCCTAGATGCGACACAGCGTAGTCGACCCCGAAGGGGTCTTATACAAGCCTCATAGTCATTCATTGCATTTGATAATGAAAATAGCACGGAATTAAAAACTTTTCTTTAATAAAACCAACAATCTAAAACTCATTTATAACGCATCGGAATACTAAAGTCTTACATGGATATCTTAGACAAACTTTAAACAAGATAGGGACACAACACTTTACAATCGAAGTCTTAACAATAATCTTAAAACATGAAAGAACTATAAACATAATAAGTCATTGTCCTCGATCTATAAGGACATACCAAAAGATATCTTCGAGGAACTCTACTCCAAGCTACACTAGATAGAGTCAAATCACTTGCCGAGACCTACACTTGTAGTAATACATGAAGGAGATATGGATTAGCACATTTAAGAACTAAGTATGATAGCCATGCAAAAATATGCTTAAAAAGGACATTTGTTTGAAAGTCATGCTTTTATGTCATTTTGATAAAACCTCATGAATAAAAGTATAATAGACATACTATTCAAACATAACCAATGTACAAGTCATTATTCATATTATAACATACTCAACATATACACCATTTCCTTTACTTTAACTTTTCCCCTCAAGTAACCCTCAAGCAACACTAAATGCAATGTATGGATAGCGTCACATACCACCATCCATACCAAAGTATCACCTTAAGGTCACCAAAGGTGAACTCATCATACAACCTTTCCATCCTTACACAATAGTCATACAAGAGACATAAACATTACCTAAAACAAAATCATCACATAAGGACCCTCAGCTAAGACAACTCTAAGACACACTTGTGCAATGTGTAAGTAGCATCCTATACTACTACTCACACTAAGTGCTCCTTTGAAGTCACCATAGGCTAGGCACATTCATATTAAACAAGTCATAACAAGGAAGTAATACAATCCAAGTAAGGCATGCATCTTAACATTTAACATGTAAACATTTAGGTCAACATTCATTATCTTCATTAAGAACACCTTTAGTCATTAGACATAAGGTCAACACCTTCATTAACATCATCATAAGATCCCATTCATTTCATTAACATTTTAAGGAACACACCATCACCCCTCTCAAAGCCTACTTGTGCAATGTATAAGTGGCATCCCATTCCACTACCCATACTAAGTAGTGCATCCTTGAGAAGCAATAGTTCATTAACATTCATTGTGGGGGTAAGCCTTAACCGACATAGACCATGAGAGCTTAACACAGAATCCCAGTGTCACCCTCACCAAAAAAGGGATTCCTACTTGCCTAAGGTAGGACCATCGTTTTTATAGCTTAAGTGGATCCACTAGCTAGACCTATGTGGGAACATAGTTTATGGGATAGTGAGATTGCTACTAGATACCCCGCCTCAATTCACCGATGAGCATCCATCTCAAGAGATTGCTACTAAGTACCCCACTTCAACTAACAGATGAGAACCCATCTCAATCCATATCCACTCAGTGCTTGGCATTATTCCCCATGGAGTATTTGACATTCATTACATCTATTCATTAAGGGATAAGAGATTGTTACTAGGTACTCCGCCTCTAATCATGGATGAGTACCCATCCCAAACCCAACATTCATTCATTGGTAAGATCATAGATTCAAAGATGAGAATAGCCTTCACCTAAGAATCCCATATTGTGAGAAAGTCCTTTCACAACATGTTTTTTCATTCATTAGAGTACAATTTAGAATAGACTTTCAATAGACTCAACATTCATTAACATTATCATAGAACTTCATTCATTAGTCATTCATGAATGTGTAAGTATGTCAGAATAGCCTTTCACATATAGCATTATCATTGCCTTCTAAACATGTTCATAACACATTCATAGTAATCACACACCTATAATTCTAATCATTATCATACATCAATCATTCATACTTTGCCTTACAAGGCCATGATCACAATATACAAAGTCAGTAAAGACCTCCACCTTTCAAGTGGATCAATAGCTTAATAACAAGTCTACTTCAACATATAATTGATAATAACTTACCCTTTCAAGTCCATAAATTCTCAAATCACCAACATACCAACCATTCATTACAATTAAGGCATATATAATGATACAATTCAATAACCCAAAGCAATTTAGACACAATTCATTCATAAGCCTTCATAATCATCAAACCCACTTCATAAAGGTACAATATATGAATTGAGAGAATTAATGGGTTAATAGAGTATTTTCATCATAAATAATCAATTAAACACTAAAACAATCATAATTTGACATTAGAAACATTTTGAAATCGTTTGATGAAAGAACCCATGAGATTGAGTAAAACCCTAGATTTTCATTGTGTGAAATCTCCTTTGAATTGGCTCCTTGAATGAAAAGTTAGACAAGGATGAATACTACCATACCTTTATATTGAATCCCCACGAAAATTGAGGAAGAAACACCTTGAAATATCCCAAACCCAAGCTTCAATGGCTTTCTTCTTCTTCCTTAAGATTTTGAGAGAGGATTTTTGATAGGATGATCTCTTTTGTTTTGATTTAGGTTTTGGGGTAATAAGGGGTAAATGACTTGTTAAAAGACTTAAAACCATATATAATAATGATATAAATCATTTAAAATCAACCCCACTTAATAATTAAACCAAACAAAATTACTTAATTGCCCCAATTTTGGGCATCCCCGTCTAGGCTCACGACATCCCCAACGGATCGTGAAGAGGACCACGGCCCTTGGTGGTCGATGGCCCTCTAGGCATTGTGCTCCCTTCCTTTGCGAAGCCCCAAGATGCTAAGGCATCTTCGTGGAAATTTCTACGAGTCGTGGTCAAGGCCAATGACTGTGGAGTGGTCCTTAAAGTTTGGGGGCAGTAGGTCCCTCAACATTGCAACACTCCCACCAAGCTAAGGCCATCCCACGAGCCTTCCCACAGCCCGTGGTCATGACCTTGAATCGTGAAGTGGCTCGTGAAGGGGTGCCTTGGCTTGGCACCTTTTCTAAGCACATTGCCTTTCCACCACGGGTGGCACCACGGGTCGTGAAGACTCTCGTGGTGATGTTAGGCAGTAGCTAGGTCTTGTTTTAGGTAGCCTAGGTTCCTAAACGATGGCCTACACCCAAACCATTAGCCCTTGCAATTAACTCTTGACGTTAACCCTCGCGTTTAGGCTCTATATCA
The DNA here is from genome assembly GCA_029582685.1 of Solanum piurae. NCBI lineage: Eukaryota > Viridiplantae > Streptophyta > Magnoliopsida > Solanales > Solanaceae > Solanum > Solanum piurae. The sequence goes on along the minus strand of JAJOOO010019362.1, from coordinate 5,312 downwards.
ACTTATCATTATACGGGTCATTACAGTAATGTGACCCCATGTTAGTTAAGGCTATTTTCCCAACTAGTACAAGATTTTCGTGGAACTAAGACATGCTTAAGAAAGAGTATCTGAATTGTTCCAACTTAATAATGAACTTATACATTCTTGAGTAAGTATATCATATTGTTCAAAAGTAAAGAAGAGGGACTAAGATGTGCTTAAAGAAGTATACTCTAGTGTTCCAAAGTCTTAAAAAATTAGGGGGGTGGGGCTAGTCTCCAAATCAAGAAGTATGAGTATGAGGACCTAAAACAAGTACTTAGCATGGGTAGAATTATGGGGTCTTATTCATGCATTGCACAAGTATAATATAAGGTTATCCAACAAAGTGTTCTCTTATATGATGTATTAGATAGGATTGTTCTATAGTTACCTTCCTTGTTATGTTTGACTAAAGGTGGGAGATTTTCATGGTTATGAGAAGTAAGTTAAGGATGAGATCAAAGATGGTAAGTATGTATGATGGCATAAGGTGGTACTTAGTGTGAGTGGGATTATGGGGTCTTACCCATACATTGCTCAAGTATGACTTGAAGCTACTTATGAAAGTCTAAGACTTGACTATGTATATGGACTATGTTTATGATGACCAAAAGGGATACTTAGCTTGGATGGGATTATGGGATCTTATCCATGCCTTGGAAAAGTATTCTTTAAGGTTACTTTAGAAGTAGTTCTCTTCTGATATGAAGGACTAAGGGTGGAATAAAGCTTACATGATGCTTATGCTGGAGACTTTGCTTATGATTTTGATATTTTCTCTTATGCTTATAGTTGATCTTTCATGAAGTATTTAATTATGCTTGTGGATTATGTGTTATTTTGACTAACCCTTATGATATTATTCTCTAATGATGTTATGCTAGTTTTCATATTTACTACTTTTGTACTAACGCATGCTTTGCCTACATTCTAACCAAATGTAGGGTTCAGAGATTTGAGCTCTATTCTTGGAGATAGGTTTCTAGAAGTGCAATGAGTTGAAGAACTGGTGAGTCCTCATAGCTTTGAGGATAAAGCCACCATTTCCTTTATGTATTTTATTTTCATGTTTTGAGAATATTGTATGGGCGATTACCCAAGAGTATTCAAAGTGTATTAGATAGTTTTGAGACAAAGTGAAGTAAGACTTCCGTTTGCTTTTAGAAAAGACTTCGATTTTATGGATAATATTTTTAAAATTTCCGTACTTTTCTATTATCTTATGTTATGATATGCTAAGGGCTTGTATGAGACCCCTTCGGGGTCAAGTATACCATGTTACATCTAGGGTGTACCCCTGGGTCGTAACAAATTTGGTATCAGAGCACAAGGTTTAGAATGGTTCTAGGATTGTCTCAAACCACATCAAGTAGAGTCTTGTTCATAAATGTGAAGCGCGCCACATTTATGAATAGGAGGCTATTGTATGCTTAGGAAACTTCACTTTTTTATTCTCTAAGTCATGCCATAGAGTTTGGCTCTAGTAGGTCCTTCTTCTAATCTGTGCCCGTTGATTTTCAGGGTATGGCTAATACAAAGGAAAAAGATTGGATAGATAAGGAAGGCAATATGGATCAAGAGGTTCCTCTCCAAGTTCCACACCAAGCTCCTCCTACAGCTCGAATTGACCTTATAGGGGAGAATGTGACTCATGCGGAGTTTAGGGCTACTATGCAATTGTTGGCTCAAGCCATGACGGCTCAAGGTAATAGATGGATGGTAGCTCTAGTTAACCCTAATGCAAATTCTGCAACTTTAAGAGTGAAAGAGTTTTTGAGGATGAACCCTCCGGAGTTTTATGGCTCCAAAATGGAGGAAGATCCTCAATGTTTTATTGATGAGGTGTTTAACATGCTTGAAATTATGGGGTTGACTTCGGTAAAGAAAGTGGAGCTAGCCGCTTCCCAATTGAGAGAAGTTGCACAAATATGGTATGAACAATGGAAAGAAAATAGACTGGTAGAAGTGGGCCCAATAGAGTGGGAAGGGTAAAACAAACATTCCTTGATAGGTTCTTTCCCCAAGAGTTGAGAGAGGCTAAGTTGGAAAAGTTTATTAACCTTAGACAAGGTAAAATGAGTGTTAAGGAGTATGCCTTGAAATTTACCCTACTATCCAAGTATGCTCCATCCATGGTGGCGGATTCGAGAGATAGGATGAGTAAGTTTTTGATGGGGGTGTCCGATTTGGTTAAACAAGAATGTCGTACGGTAATGCATGTTGGTGATATGGATATCTCTTGTCTTATGGTTTTCGCCCAACAAATTGAGAAGACAAAACATAAGAAAAAGAATAGGGAGGCAAAAAGGGCCAGGACCAGTGATGATAACTTCTCCAATGATATGTCTGATGGGCAAGGTAGACCTAAGTCTGGACAAAATTATTCTGGTCAAGAGTATTCCAACACCCCTAGGTTTGACCAAGGGAAAGGTAGTGGTTCTCCATTACCTAAGCCTACTTGCACCAAGTTTGGGAAGAATCACCATGGTAAGTGCCTAGCCGGCATGGAGGGTTGTTATGGGTGTGGAAAGAGTGAGCACAAAATGAGAGATTGACCAGTTCTTAAGGCTAAGGCTAGGGAGGATAAGAGAGTTGCCTCTAGTAGTGTAGATGTGGAGCCTCAAATGAATAATATGTTCTATGTCCTCCAAGCCAAAAATGAACAAGTTTGACCTCTTAATGTTACTACCGGTATGTGTTTTATTCTTTATTTCATTCCGGTATTGTTTGGTCTTTTGTGACTTGATATGTTAGATATTTAAGTTGTCCTTAGTATGAATGATGTTTAGAAGAGTTTGGATAGGCTTACTCCCAAGGGGGAGATAACGTGCCTAAATTGTATGGCCATTGTGTGTTTATGTGTGGCCATTATTTCTTTATATGCATGTTCATGAAAAAGTTTAGGTCTTGATAGAAATGACTTATATACATTGTGTTACCTCATGTTGTAGTTCATTGAGTAGAGTTGCATATAGCACTTCATGAACTAAATTAATGAGCATGCCTTAAGTTTGGAGTTTAAAGATTCCTCCTTGAATAAATGCATTTTGAGAGTAAATTGCATATAGGCTCCATGAGTGAATGTTGAGCATGTTTTAGTTAGGAGATGGTAGTTCCTCTTTGAAAATGAGTAAATATAGAATTTCATCCATTTTGGGTTGGTAGAAGTAGTTCCTACTCCCTTGTGTTGCATTGAATATGTTTAGCTTGGAATTGAAGCTTTTTTCCTTTGTTTATGTGCATTTAGATAAGTTACATGCATGATGGGCTGCTAGTCTAGAGTCGTTTCCTTAAGAAGTATTTAGTCATTCGAAGACGAATGATCCCAAGGGGGAGATATTGTAACACGCGGAAAATTAGTAGGATAAACTAGAGCCTTACATAAGGGTTCAAGAGCTTTATGTGGGGGTTAGAGTTTTATAATGACTTCCTGAACTTAGAATGAAGTTTTTAGGGTTAGGGCATCAAGGTACGACCCCCCCAAGGACCAACCAAGGGTCCTTGAGTGGGACCCAAAACAGTCCCTAAGATCTTCCCAAAAGGGGCCACCTAATGATGGGACTCACACCCCGTAGGTGAACCCATGCCCCATGAGAAGGGGTCATGGGTCGAGACCCCAATTTTAAAGTTGCAAGCCACCACCCACGGAGGTGCAGCATGCCCCGTGGACCCACCCACGGTCTGTGGGTTGGGGTCTCCTGGGTTGGGGCAGTTTAGGTGTTAAATTGTTTTAAGTTGGGGACTTAGAAAATATTCTAGAATTAGTTAGTTATTAAATAGGGTCATTTTATCTAGAATTGTGGGTAGTGTTAAGTATGATTCCAATTGATTGGATAGTACTTGTTTATGATTTATTTAGTATTGAATTATGTTATTATGAAGATATTATCTATTTTTCATGGTTAATTCTAGTCTAATTGATGAAATTATTATTATGTGGGTTTATGTCGTGAAAGGTGAAATTGAAGACTTAGACATGATCTTCCAATATTGATGATGTCTATAGTAATTGTTCGTGAATAGAAGCATGTAGACATGAATTGATTTAGATTACGGTATATATGATGGATCATGACTAGTAAAGTTGAAGATGAACCTTTATGATAAATTATGACTACAATCACCTAATAATGAAGAATGTGATTAGAATGCCTTGAATCCTAGGTATGAAAGATGATCGTAAGAGGTAAATCTTTGAGAGTAAGGCTTGTAGTTATAAATATTGATGGTTAGGGCTTTGAGAGTAAATCTAAGATGATGAATTAAGAATGATCAAATGACTAAAGGGATAGAATTACTAGAAACATAGATTGGTTGTCAAGGACATCCCTCCAAGGGTCATGAATTAATTAAGAACTTAATAAGCTATCTTATGGGATGTATGCCTAGTACCGAGTGGATATTGAATTGAGATGGAAGCATTTACCTAGTTAAGTCTGTCTGCCAAGATGGGAACTCTGACGAGTAGAGTCCAGGTTCCCCTCAAAGTATATCTCATGAGATGGAGTCCCTCACAAGTTGAGTCTGGGTTTCCTAGTAGAATCTATGTATCCCATAACTACGTGCCTCATAGGAAAGTTAGCTAGTGGGTCATACTAAGTTAACAAACCAGTTCTGCCTTAGCCAAGTAGACCAACCCTTCTCGGTGTGGGTAACATTGGAGGGGATATTCATGTGAAAGCTCATGTGGTCCCATGTCGGTTAAGGCTATTTTCCCAACTAGTACAAGATTTTTATGGAACTAAGACATGCTTAAGAAAGAGTATCTCAACTGTTCAAACTTAATAATGAACTAAGACATGCTTGATTAAGTATTTCATAGTGTTCAAAATTAAAGAAGAGGGACTAAGATTTGCTTAAAGAAGTATCTTCTAGGGTTCCAATGTCTTAAAAGGGGGGGGGGTAGTCTCTAAATCAAGAAGTATGAGTATGAGGACCTAAAAGTGGTACTAAGCATTGGTAGGATTATGGGGTCTTATTCATGCATTTCACAAGTATAACTTAAGGTTATCCAAGAAAGTGTTCTCTTATATGTTGTATGTTTAGATAGGATTGTGCTATAGTTACCTGCATTGTTATGTTTGACTAAAGTTGGGATATTCCCTTGGTTATGAGAAGTAAGTTAAGGATGAGATCAAATATGGTAAGTATGTATGATGGCCTAAGGTGGTACTTAGTATGAGTAGGATTATGGGGTCTTACTCATACATTGCACAAGTATGACTTGAAGCTACTTATGAAAGTCTAAGACTTGACTATGTATATGGACTATGTTTATGATGACCAAA
>JAJOOO010019361.1:0-10637 GCA_029582685.1 Solanum piurae | reverse complement strand
ACGTTGAATGAGTTCCTGAGAAATGCCTGGATAACCAACACCGGTCCTGTACTAATAATTCATGCTTATTTTTGCATCACAAACCCCATAAGGGAGGAGGAATTAGAATGCTTAAAGCATTATCCTGCCATCATTTACTCACCTTCGCTAATTCTTCGACTTGTAAATGATTTGGCAACTTCACCTGTAAGTTATGCCTGATCAGTACGTAAGTTCCTTAATGATCTCTGATACTACGTACAACTCAAAAGTTGTTTCATTTTTTGTTCAGGATGAAATCAAGAAAGGAGATTATCTTAAATCGATCCAATGTTACATGCATGATTCTAAGTGTTCTGAAGAAAATGCTCGAAACTACATAGAGAAATTAATTGATCAGACCTGGAAGAAGATGAACAGAGACATACTAAGGGACCAATCCTTCTCAAAGGATTTTAGAAGAACTTCAATGAATTTAGCTAGGATTGCTCAATGCATGTACCAGCATGGAGATGGATTTGGTATTCCAGATCGTGAGACAAAGGATCGGATACTCTCCTTGTTCTTTGAACCCATTCCTCTTACCTGAAATGCCATGCTTCATTATGCCTGTTTACACTGTAACAGAAATAAAATATACTACTTTGATAAGGCAGGTATCTTCCATACTTACTCAAGCAGGAAAAAGCGAAGAACGATAATGATTTGCATCTTCTCAAATTCCTGGAGATTTCACACATGGTGGATTGAGCAGCTTGGCAGTTCCTTATGGTTACTAGAAGTTATCTGTCTTTATCCTAAATAGTTATGAAATTGTTATAGTATATAAGACTACATCCAGTAATGTGTAGGCAGGCTATAGTATATCTTTTATATGCAGGAAGATCATTACAATCGAAACGCCCAATTCTCTAGCAAATAATTTTGAGTATTATAGATATAAATTTTTAATATTTAAATTTAAATCTAATTTATCTTTTCACGATTAGAAATTATAAGCTAAAATAGATAGCCTACACTTTACTCCTCTTTTGTATTTTTTAATTTTATTTTTATCATCAAAAAATAAGAAATGAAAAATAAATAAACAAAAAAGAATAAGTAGAAAGGAGGAAATTTAGAAATTAAAAAAGGTATATATTTGTTTACTACTACTATCATATTTTTAGTTTTTTTTTTAGATCTTGAAAATTTCAAGTAACAAGAGTGGGTGAGACTTCTGTTTTCTTTGGTGAACTTTGTGGTTCCTTTCTCATGTTTAATTATGAAATCATCAATAATTAATTTCATTAATTATTTTCAATGTATTGAAAACATAATTGAAGATTATATTAAATATTTAAGTTAAAGGGTAAAAATGTCCAAATATAAACTAGTTTATAGTGTGAATATGTCCAAATTATGTCCAAATTTTTATGGCCAAAAGAATTTCCCCTCAACAATATCTAGCTTTAAAAATAAGTTTAGGAAAAAAAAAGTATAATGAAAAAATCATTTAATTTGAATCGAAAGGAGCACTATTTTAAGGTTAATATTGAAGTATCAAGGAATTCTCTGTCTGTTGATTCATATAGCATTTATTAGATAATTAATTGGGAACAAAATTTGACTGGTACTGGCCAGACACCATATCAACTTTCGATTATCTTCCAAATACTATTATCAACCCACTTCTTTCACTCTATAAAACCTCTTTCTAAATGCCAATCGTTAATATTAATACTCTTCAAATTATTATCTTTGTGTTTTATATAATTATAAAGATACTAATTTTACTTTTTAAAATTTATCTTTATTTTACACGTTTTGAAAAAGTTTTTTCAGTGAAAATTTCCTATAAATACTAAATTAAGTATAGAGAATGCTTAATTGAGAGGTGGGCAAGGAGCGGAGATGGTTGATCTGTTATTTGTTTAATACTTGCATCTTTTTTAAAATTATTGATCTTTTCAGCTTGAAACACCTCTTAAAAGAATTACTTACTTGTAGAAAATATGAAGAATTATACTTTACGATCTGACTTTTAATTAAATGTCTTGAAGAAAAAAGTCGTTCTATAATGACATAAAACTTCATGAATTATAAAGGGTGATTTTGGCTAGGAAAATATATTTTTTCTTAATTATGTAACACATCACTAATTTTGAAGCAAATGACAAGATAAAAATATCACTTATTCTGAAACGGAGGAAGTAACACAAGTGGGGCATTGCTTTTACATCAATTGATTTTGTGATCCATTTAATTAATTCATTTTGTTTTATGCTAAATTTGTACAAAAGAAAAAGTTCTCCCTTTGTTATTTTTACTTTATCATTATTTGACTTGATATGTTCATTAATAAAATAACTATTGCTATAGGTATTTTACTATACTATCCCTACTAATTATTATTTTGTATTAGGTCTTGATAAATGATATGGAGAATATTATTTAATGTTAGGGATAAAACATGAAAAAATAATTATTGTCTTTTATATATATATATTGAAAGTGACAAGTAAAATTGAAAATCTATTTAAGAAATAAATGACAAGTAAAAGTGAACTAAGGAAGTAAAAGTTCATTACATAATTATTTTCTTTTATTCAAATTATTCGCTGAATTATTTCATCAATTATACACTTGTTTAGAATATAAGAAATGAAATTAAGGTTTTTCTTGTTTAGAATATAAGAAATGAAATTAAGTTTTTTCTTGTTTAGAATATAAGAAATGAAATTAAAGTTTTTTCTTACATTACGCATGTCTTTCGTTTTTTTTTTTTTTTATCGAAAGTAGGGTTTGAAACGTGAGAAGTCTTTACTTCACTTGTTTTATAAAAGGGCTCAGTTTTCTTAATTATTGTAGACATAACTTCAAGCTTATAAGGTTACGTTGCTTATTAACTATGGATATTAGGAGGTCAGGAAACTACAAACCTAGTATTTGGGATGATGAATATGTCCAATCACGACCCAACTTGTACGCTGTAAGTCCAAAAATAATATGTCGATTTTTTATTTTTTTTTCATTTTCGACATTCCAAACTTAATTTACATCGCGATAGCTAGATGCATGAGCTAATTATTTGGAAAAAATTAGTGACGAATTTGTTTATCATGCAGGAAGAGAAATATTGTGAACGAGCTGAAAAACTAAACGAAGAAGTTAGGAGGATGTTGGAGAAAAAAATGACAAACTCATTGGAACAACTTGAGCTTATTGATATTTTGCAAAGACTTGGAATATATTATCACTTTGAGGAAGAAATTCATACATTATTGAAGCAAACATACGTTAGTTATAATAATAATAATTATTATAATAAAAGAGATCTGAACAATGAGGAGGTGTATGCTGTTGCTTTAGAATTTCGACTTCTTAGACAACAGGGCTATCATGCATGTTCCTCAAGGTAGTACTTCAAATCATTTTTCAATACCTAATACGAAACATCAATTAATATGGTAGTGTGGTAAAACAATTATTGTTGTCCTAACCGGTGTACCAAGTCTAAATGTGACAATTAATTGTAAAAATGAACGGAGGGAGTAGCTATATCTTATAGCTAGTCTGATAGTAAATCCATGCTTTGGTTCCTTTTTGTTTTTGGCAGAGATATTTTGCAGTTTCATGAACGAGGAAGGAAAGTTCAAAACAGCCCTTGTGGAGGATACTAAAGGACTGTTGAGTTTGTATGAAGCTTCCTCTCTTTGTATGGAAGATGAAAATATTATGGAGAATGCTCGAGATTTCGCCACTCATTATCTCATGGAAAGCCTTAAGAAGAAGAAGATGGATGAGAATGTTGGTGAGCAAGTAAGCCATGCTTTAGAAATGCCTGTGCATTGGAGGATGGAGAGATTAGAAGCAAGATGGTTTATAGAAATTTATCACAAAAAAGAGAACATGAATCCTCTTCTACTTGAACTTGCAAAGTTGGACTATAACATGGTGCAAGCTACATACTTGGAGGAACTAAAACAAATGTCAAGGTGAGGGGTCATTTCTATATGACATTTGAAAGTGAAAACACTATAGAATACCTATTTGACATTTTTTATGAAAAATATTTTTAGATATCTGGTTGGTGAGTGAAAATTACTTTCTAAAAAGATATCTGGTTAGTAATCTAGTACTAGCTAGTAAATTGGAAAGAACATTAATCTGGCTGGTTATGACGCAGGTGGGATAAGAACATTAAACTTGTTAAAAAGATGAGCTTTGTGAGGGACAGATTGGTGGAGGGCTTCTTCTGGGCAGTTGGTTTCACTCCTAATCCTCAGTTCGGATTCTGCAGAAAGCTTTCAACAAAGCTTGCTGTTCTCATCACAACAATTGATGACATCTATGATGTTTATGGTACCTTGGATGAACTTGAGCTCTTTACTGATATTGTTGACAGGTTTGTCCACATGCTTTACATCTTTTCCTCGCTCGCAATTTTTATACTATCGTGTCACCTAAAAGACAACTATCCATAATAAATGAAATCAATAATTTGGAAAATGAGATAATATAGTAGCTAGTTTACCTGTTACAACAGGTTAAAATACACTAGTAATAGTTACTGTGTCGTTATGGGGGTGGGGTGGAATAGAATCTCATGAAATATAATTCATTGTGGTTGCATGTTGTGAAGATGGGACATCAATGCAATAGAACAACTACCTGAATACATGAAAATCAGCTTCCTAGCTCTTTTCAATTCAATGAATGAGCTGGCTTATGATATTCTCAAAGAACAAGGGTTCAGCATAATTTCACAGATAAGGAAGCAGGTAATAAACCATTTTTCTTTATCTTAAATTTCCCACCTAATTGTATATTGACATGTATGTTCTGGATCAAATATTTCAGTGGGCTAACCTGTGTAAAGCTTACTTATTGGAAGTGAAGTGGTATCACTACACCTACGTTGAATGAGTTCCTGAGAAATGCCTGGATATCCAACACCGGTCCTGTGCTTATTTTTGCATCACAAACCCCATAAAGGAGGACGAATTGGAATGCTTAAATCATTATCCTCCCATCATTTACTCACCTTCGCTAATTCTTCGACTTGTAAATGACTTGGGAACATCACCTGTAAGTTATGCTTATAAAATAAAATTTTGTGCCTCATCAGTAAGTTCCTTAACGATCTCTGATACTTACAAGTCAAAAGTTGTTTGGTTTTTCTTTTCCCTTTGTTCAGGATGAAATCAAGAAAGGAGATCATCTTAAATCAATCCAATGTTACATGCATGATTCTAAGAGTTCTGAAAAAAATGCTCGAAACTACATAAAGAAGTTAATTGATCAAATGAACAGAGACATACTAAGGGACCAATCCTTCTCAAAGGATTTTAGAAGAACTTCGATGAATCTTGCTAGGATTTCTCAATGCATTTACCAGCATGGAGATGGATTTGGTATTCCAGATCGTGAGACAAAGGATAGGATACTCTCCTTGTTCTTTGAACCCATTCCTTACCTGAAATGCCATGCTTCATTATGCCTGCTTACACATGAAGCTCAATGAAAAAGAAATAAATAAAATATATAAGAATATCTGTTTAAAGAAATAAAATATATAAGAATATCTATGATAAGGCACGTATCTTCCATACTTACTCAAGGAGGAAGAAGCGAAGAAAGATAATGATTTACATCTTCTCAAATTCCTGGAGGTTTCACACATGGTGGATTGAGCAGCTTGGCAGTTCCTTACGGTTACTAGAAGTTTCTGTCTTTATCCTAAATAGTTATGAAGTAGTTATAGTATATAAGACTACATCCAGTAATGTGTAGGCAGGCTATAGTATATCTTTTATTTGCAGAAAGATTGTTGTTACAGAAGACACGAGATACTTGTCTCTCTTTGTATTTTCTGTTGCTTGTATCCAGTATAAAACTTTGGTTTCTATCAATCTGTATACTATATCCTGAAACTTGTATAATGCCCTGCAGTAAATAAGGTTTTGGAAGAGCCATGGTATTGCAAGAAATAGCTATCGACATTGTCACGAATTTCCGACATTACATAACAATGGAAGATGAAAAACCCTACAAGAACAATCAAGTAGAATACAGGGATCCCCTGACAATTATAAATTGGGGATGAAGTATTATAATCTCATTCTCAAGAAAATAGTTATGAAAGAACAATTATACATGTCAACATACAAAACACATCATCAGGGCAAGAAAATGGTTTTTTATTATGTTTCTGGTGTTCTGATCATTCACTCGTTGAGCTCATCAATTGGAATGACTTAACCAGCATACACGAGGCAAGTACCTAGTCCGTTATCCCAACTCCAGTCGTGCTTATCGTTGGTTTATACCATGTGAGAAGCCTGTCCAAACACAACCACTATACCAGCTTCATTGTTATGAAGCTAAAGCGTTCAACTTCTTCTCAAACATCTTAGCCCGTCGAAGGGCGTCCAAGGCCTCTGCCTGCTTTCCAGAACGTTTCAAGTTTAATGCCTTTAATTTCTCTGCCTTTACCCGCTCTTCCAACTGCTTTCTCTCATTGGAAGTTTCATCAGATACACGTGCTTCAGATAGTTTTGGCTCTGATCTTTCAAGGATTTGAGAGGCAATAGTACCAGTTTTATCAGTATCACCAGTTATAGGTTTTTTCGTTTCCTGCCTTTCCGGGCCACGGGGTACAACAGAGGTATCTGCAATTCCAATTGCTTTTAAAGCAGAGAAAAGCTGAGGATCAAGAAAATCCTCAACACTGACACCCTCTGCTGATTCAGCTGTGGGGTCAGAAGACTGCATTGTACCTTGGGAAGACGCTTCTTCCAACTGGCTCTCAATAGCTTTTGCCAATTCAAATTCTGCATCGGCTTCTTCTGTCCTACCTTCCCTTCGCAACTTAAGTGCTTGTCGTTTGTGGCTGAGAGACTGTTGCTGTAATTTAAACCGATCACGTCCAGACAATGGCTTTGGACCTGAGCTGGGACTTACTTCTTTCTGTCCTACTTGAGATATATTAGGTACTTTGTTTGGGCTAACTTCATTTTGTCCAACATGTGAAGTATTAGGACCTGCTGAGACTGTGGAACTACTACTACCCAGAGTCTTTTCCTCCTCAAGGTGCTTCTCTAAGAGTTTTGCCTGTCGAAGTTCCTCCTTGGCTTCTGCCACTTTCCCTTCCCGCTTCAACGCAACTGCTTTCCTCTTGCGAGCCAGAATATCTTGACGAAGGGAATTTTGATCAAGCTGAGAATTAACTTCCTCGGCAGTTTTTGACTCAGAGATGCATGGTTTCTCATCTGATTGAGAGACCTCTTCTGGTTTCTCCGGAGTACGTGTAACTTTGCTTTCCATATCCTCAATTGGACTCTTCCGTGAATCTGCTGGTGGAAACTGTGGGTTCTCAACGGGAGAATCAATAGCTATACGTTCTTTCTGCTCATTTGACTTAGTTGGGTTAGACATAGATTCTTCAATTTCAGCCAATTGTTCTTCTAACATTTTAGCCACATTCATCAATTCCTCTGCCTCCTCAATCTCTCCTTGGCGTCTCAATGTGAGAGCCTTCCGTTTCAAGCCCAGAAGTTCCCTCTGGATTTCACCTTTACTTTTTTTAGATGCTCGAGTTTGGATGTTACTCGTAGCTTCCTTAGTTAGGGACTCGCTGAGATGAGAAACATTATTTTTCCCTTGAAATGACACAGATGGAACATTAGCTTTTTCATCATCCTGCCAGCCCAAATTATTAAGCAGTGAAAGATAAGTTGGGTCATGCATATCTTGATCTGTAACCTCTGCATCTTCATCTCCAGCATCAATATCTGCAATACTTTCATCACGCTTATTCCCAGCAATAGGCTGCACAAATTTTGGTGGATTATCAATATCTTCAAGTTGCTTCTCAAGAATCTTGCCTCTTTCCAGTTCTTCTTCAGCCTCATCTAACCTTCCCTCCCTTCTTAAAGCAAGAGCCTTCTTTTTAATACCAAGAAGTTCTCTCTGGATCACAGACTTACTCTTTGGTGCTACTTTGTGCTCTTTATCCTTTCTTTCAACGAACTTTCTTACATCCTCTTCACCATTACTTAGTTGTTCTTCAAGCTCACTCTCCAGTGTTTTTGCCCTCTTCAGCAGTTCCATTGCCTCCTTAGTTTTACCAGCCCTTTTTTGGCTAACGGCTTCTCTTTTCAGAGACTGAATTTCACTTAGTAGCACTTCCCTATCAACAGGTTTGAATTGCTTTTCTGAAACCTTAGATTCGGCGGCATCTTCAGTCCAGCCCATTGACTCCAAGGCAGCTGCTATTTCTGGGTCATACATGTCATCATCAGTTACTTCAAAATTACCATCTGTACCAATATCATCAACAGTTCCAAGAAGGTTGTCAAAATCATAACTAGAGTCTGGTTTATATCCAGTGGATAAATCATCAAATTTATCAGAATCCAGCCCACGTATTAAAGAAGAAAGCTCATCATCAGAATCTTCATCATCACCCAACAGTTCCTGCTCTTCTATTTGCTTTTCAAGAATTTTAGCCTTTTTCAATTCTTCTTTGGCTTCAGCAAGTTTCCCTTCCCGCTTCAGCTGGAGTGCTTTTTTCTTATGAGCAATGACCAGTGACTTGTCCATTCCATGAATTTTCTTTTCAGGATTAGTCTTTCCAGAAACTTCTCCAAGAAGCGCAGAAAGTTCACCCTCAAGGCTCATAGTTGCTGGCCTTTTGTCAGCAGTACGAAGATCCATATCTGACCATCCCAGATCTCTGAGTTCAGAAGAAAGATCATCCTTCTCTTCAGTAATTTGAGGAGAGAGCTTATTTTTCCTACCAGATGATGCTTTGCCAGCATCATTTTCTTGCTGGATCTCCGTGACATTACTGGACGACAATGCTCTTTTACGATTTTTTCTCAGAGAAATCTCCAAAGCAGCAGCCTGCCTTTCAAGTTCTTTGCCCCTCTTAAAAGCCCTTAGAGCTTCTTCAGGTTTACCTGCAGCTTTTAGAGTTCGATGATTCTGTTTTTCTTCCATGGCTTGCTGACGTAATTCTTCAGGAGTAGTGGAACCCATCTCAGCCTGCTGCTCCGTCTGATTACTGCTTCCATCTCCAGCCTCATCTTTACCAGAGAAATCTAGAACATTTGAACCTGATGCAGTGCTTGCTAACTGTTGATCATGGGAAAGAACATCTGAGGTCCTTTCTTTACCCAGAAGGTGATTTAAAACTTCATCCTCACTCTTTGATGCAAGTCTTGAGCTCCCTATGACAGACAACACTTGTATTTTAAATTGAGCAGTAGTTCATTTCTATCTATTAGCACAGTAACTATGACTGAGTATAACCAGTTATTTGTTTGGTACCTTTTGACGCTCTACTTTTTTGACCATATCGCAATTCAAATCGTGCAGCCTCTTCTAATCTTTTGCATGGTTCACAAATACGCACCGGTGAATCACCTTGTCCGCGTAGCACCATTCTTTGCTGGGTACAGCTATTGCAGAAAATGCCCCCGCACCTCCGGCAATGATGCTGAAATTTCATAGGTGTGAATCACAACACAAGTGAAAAAAAACCAAACACCTACCATATTCATATTTCCATTCAAACAAGCACAAAGAGACAGGAGAGGGGAGGATAAAATCATATATATAGCCTTGGTAGTAAGGAGATAAAAGATGATATTTGATATTTCAACAATACTAATGCAAAAAATGTCATTATTAAAAGAACAACAGTAAGGCAGAAAAGAAAAGTTGAAGCCACACCTAAATAATCAACTTCAACATGGTGTGTCTTAGAAAAAAGGAACCACTCTAGGCAAACCAGAAAAGCATGTCCGTTAACTACTCCTTTCAACTACTACCTAATGCATTGCAACCTATTCTCACAGCCCAGAGAATGGCATATAGCCCACTACTGAAGAGGATTGGTTTTTAGGCAACAATATGCGAAAAGTTCAGAGGCTTCACAGCAAAAAGCTAGATTCCTAGGAAGGTAATCTGCAAACACTTGTTTGGAAACAGCAAGAAAATTTCCAGGTCAATAAAAATTCCAGGCCACATGTGTGAATTTTGTTTGGAGGAAGATTATCCTTGAGCTGAACCACTACTGAATAGTTTGAGAACATCATAACTCAGATATTGCCAAGAAGACGGAAACTACAGAAAAAGCATTCAACATCTGAGCTATAATGACCATAATTTGCTTTCCAATTATATCAAAAAGGAGAAGGTTCATAGCTCTCACAAGAAACAACATCTGCTAACATTGATCTATCAGCAAAAACAAAAAGAAACAATTCAGTAAATGGAATTTTTAACTCCAGCTTTTCAAACAGGGTTGATAGATGCCTCAATTGAATTGCAGCTTTAATTGCAAAAGGTTTGGACTATGAATAGCACACAAAAATGTCTATATTCTTGGATTATTAGCTATGAGAGAAATATAAACAATTAAACCCAACTACTAAAGGTTATGAACACTTCAAAACCAACTACTACTGTGGAGATAACCAAATATATAGAAGCATCTTTGTGGTCAAGAAATTCACTAGAGAAGCAAATGAAGAACCTCTTGTTCTCCAATAACTACAATCGCAGATGAGAGCACAAATGAATGAAAGTTGTATATTGCTGATAACGATGGAAGATATTGGGGGGGGGGGGGGTGTAGATTCCCATCTTAACACCCGTGATCATTTTTC
>JAJOOO010019360.1:0-16569 GCA_029582685.1 Solanum piurae | reverse complement strand
GTAACTTAAATGCCTTAGTTTTTAGATTAGTTGCTTGGTTTGGGTTGTAGTAGTGGTTCTCCCACCGGAGTGTTAGTGTGGGTGTCAATCACGACAATCTGAGTTGTGACATGGCCATAGTGGGCACAATGATTTTTCCTTTAAAAAAAACTTGTTTTTATTAGATGGAGTGTTCATCATTGAATGCATATGAGTCAGTTATTTGTCCCTTCCAATAATATTGATCAGACTGTAGGGGCCAAGATAAATTTTTGACTGATTAATTAGATAATGATAAAACAAATATAATAATTATTGTGTTTTTGTGAGTATTTTATTTGAACAATATTTAATGGTAGTAGTTTAGATAGAAAAAAGAGAACAATTCATAATTTAGGTGTGAATTGATAAATAATTGATGAGAGTTCACGAAGAAAAAGTGAATATATACTTTATCCTTCAGATATAAAACTCAGAAAACATGATATTTCAAATGTGTTTTTGACCTTCTTGAAAGTTCAGGAAGAAAAAGTCAATATATACTTGTTCATAATTCTCAACTCAATTTATTTACTACTAAATACTACTTTATTTTAGATTTTTATGATAATTAGAAATATTAATCAAATTATAACTAATTTATTACTATTGATACCATATTGGGGGGCGGGGATGGGTTTTTTTTTATTACTTTCAAACATTGATTATTTTGTCATAATATTTTTTTCTTAAAGGTATTAGTCTAATAATCTCTTTTATATTTTCCAGAATATATTCTATCTATTGTATATCTTGAGTTCTTTGATATGCTTTTATATTTTCTTTTATTAGATTTCCTAATAAGGTTATATTTTCAATAGTTTCTTGCCAATATTGTAAGTATTCATAATTTATCATTAGTCTGAATACTCTAATTCTAAATCACTAATGTTAATCCGTTCTAAGTCTGTATATATTTTATGTAATTCTATCTCATACCATGTTTGGGTTGCTAGTTCTAGTTCTTCATAGTCAAATATCTTTTCCCATATTATTCTTCTTAATTCAATAATTTTTATATCTTTGAGTATTTATAAAATCAGTGTTTTATAATTCATTATCATTTCATCATGTAGATAAGTAGCCATATTGTTCATATGCTGTTTTTTAATCAATAATTCCCTCATATCATATGCATAATGAAATAATATTCATATTAGATTACTATAAACTAGATTATTTTCAACCATGTTTTGCTGTCACTATTAACATCGTACTTTCAAAGGTACTTTCTTCCTAAACAGCGCCTCAACTCTGTTTACTCCCCTCACGACTTCCTCGCCTACTGGTTTCAACCTTAGGATGACATAGTTCTGGAAGTTTTCTCTTCTTTCCTCTTGTTAACAAACTAGAAAACATGCTTCAAATAATTCCAGTATATAATAACTAATATAAACTAATTTAATAATGCTTTATGATATTCAGGACCTAATGGATTTAGCTATGCATAATCATAAATAGACATACCTGTTCTTCTATGAGTGTGATATCTGGTAAATTTTGCTCCATAGTTTTTAGCTTAGAAACTTGATATTTTATTGAGTATTTTTGTTCACAAAGAGGCATGCTTTCCGTAGAAAAAAATATATTTGAACTTAAATGAATATATTATTTCAAATAAATTATATTTGAAAAATTTATATTTTATTGAGTATTATTGAGTACTTAAATGAAGAATCTTCAGAACAAAAAATTATATTCGATACTAATATATTTGAACAAATAAAAGGAAAAGAATTAGACCTAAGTGTAGAAAAAATATTTAAGGTACCAATAATAAAGAATTTATTTAAAAGACAAAAGGAAGAATATTACGTTGTAAGTCAAAAAGAGCACATAATAGATTGTAAATATACCAAAGGAAAAAGCAAAAATACCAATAATAAATAAACGAATAATA
The DNA here is from genome assembly GCA_029582685.1 of Solanum piurae. Taxonomy (NCBI): domain Eukaryota; kingdom Viridiplantae; phylum Streptophyta; class Magnoliopsida; order Solanales; family Solanaceae; genus Solanum; species Solanum piurae. The sequence goes on along the minus strand of JAJOOO010019360.1, from coordinate 14,651 downwards.
AATAAAGAAATACAAGAAATTAAAGCTAAAGACCTAATAAAATATGTACACCTAGGAGGAACAGAAATACTAATAAAATCATGTTTTAGAGAAGGAATAGATACACCTATAGAAATATATCTAGCATACGATAGAATAGTAGAACCTATAGAAAAAAGCATAATAAGTGCAGTAAAAGGAAACCTAATATATCAAAAATTCAAATTTATAATAAGTGTCAATTATTCAATAGCAATAACCGATAAAGGCATAGATAAATCCCTAGTATTATATTGGAAAATGTCAGGAATAGAATTAGCCCCAGAAAGTAAAATATTCACAGCAAGATGTAAAAACCTATATGTACTAACAACAAAGCATAAGATAACAGCAAAATATAAGATAGATATAATAAAAATAGAAAACCCCTTTGAACAAATTGTTACAGTAATAGATAACAATGACTATAGTTACAAAGAAATAGATATAGAAGAAGATTTAGAAATAGTAACTAACAGAATAAGTACATAAAAAGAATAAAAGGAATAGACTATGGTTATGAAACACCTCAAACATCAAGAAAATCAATAGAATACCAAATGACAAAAGAAATAAAACCATACCATTACTATATAACCGGAATAATGGAACAAAGAAAGTACATAATACTAATAAATACTGGTCAAGAAGAAAATTATATAACAAGAGAGTTAGTAGCAGAAGATGAAATAAACTCTAAAGAACAAACATACCCGGAATTACCAAAATTATTATTAAATTCTGAGGAAACAACAGAAAAAAAAAATCGGAGGAATATTAATGTTAATAAAATTCAAAATTTACCAAGGAGATACGAATATTACACTAGGAATAAACTGGTTAGAAGAAATGAAACCATATAACTTAGAAAATACACAATTAACTATAAACTATAAAAATAAGAAAGTAGTAATAAAAAGAACAATATTATGAAAATATATATACCTGCAAAAATAATAATAGAAAAATATTATAACAGATATTATAGCCCAATGATAGATACATGAGCAGAAGCTAATATGTGTAAATATAACTGTTTACCAAAAGAAAGATGGGAAAAATTAAAAACACCAATAGTAGTAACAGGATTCAACAATGAAGGAAGTATGATAACATACAAAGCAAAGAATATAAAATTACAGATATGGGATAAAATACTAACTATAGAGGAAATATATAGTTATGAATTCACAAACAAGGATATGCTTTTGGGAATGCCATTCTTAGAAAAACTATATCCACAATAATAACAAAAACACACTGGTGGTTTACCACACCATGTAAACAAAAAAAAGGAGCAAAAAGAGTAAACAATAAAAATAGGAAAACCACACCATGGATGAAAGAAAGTGAAAAAATCACCCAAAAACAGGAAAATATTAAAGCAAGTGACCATAATATAGAATTAATTATATTTTCCATAGATAAACTAAAAATGATTCAAGAAAGGCTAGAATCATTATACAGTGAGAACCCCTTAAAAGGATGGGAAAAACATAAAACAAAAATTAAAATCGAACTAATTGATGATAACAATATAATAACCCAGAAACCATTAAAATATATTTTAATGATCTAACAGAATTCAAAATGCATATAAAAGAACTATTAGAAAATAAATACATACAAGAAAGTAATAGCAAACATACAAGTCCAGCATTTATAGTAAATAAACATAGTGAACAAAAACGAGGAAAAAGTAGGATGGTTATTGACTATAGAAATCTAAATGCAAAAACAAAAACATATAACTACCCAATACCAAATAAAATATTAAAGATAAGACAAATCCAAGGATATAATTACTTCAGTAAATTTGATTGTAAGTAAGGATTTTATCACCTCAGATTAGAAGAAGAATCTAAAAAGTTAACAGCTTTCACTGTACCACAAGGATTTTATGAATGAAACGTATTACCATTTGGATACAAAAATGCACCAGGAAGATACCAACATTTTATGGACAATTACTTTAACCAACTAGAAAATTGTATAATATAAATAGACGATATATTATTATACTCAAGAACACAAGATGAGCATATAAACTTACTAGAAAAATTTATACATATTATAACATACTCAGGAATAAGCCTAAGTAAGAAAAGGGAAGAATTAATGAAAACCCAAATAGAATTTCTAGGAATACAAATAGATAAAAATGGTATAAAAATGCAAACACACATAGTACAAAAAATAATAAATTCTGAAGAACAAATATATACGAAAAAGAAATTACAATCGTTTTAAAGTTTTAGAAAATTTAAAACTATTGCATAAAAAATTAAAGAAAGATGTAGAATATCATTTTGATGATAAAGATCAAGAACAAATACGAAAAATAAAATCACTATGCTTATTATCGAAGTTATTCTTTCCAAATGAAAATAAAAAATTCAACTATATTGTAGATCAGATGCAAGTGATGTTAAGTTTAAGGTTAACATAATTCAATTCTCCAATAGATAACCATTTTGAACTATTTTTTTTAAATCAATTAAATAAGTACTCTTTCTCTTTGACCAAAAAACATAATTTTTTGCAAAAATATTTCACTTAGGTAATATCTCAATATTCCATTTTCCCCCTTTAAAATGGTTTTAACTTTCAAAATTGTTCATTTTCTCAACTTGAATTAAGTCAATTTATTTTAGCCAAATAATTAATCGCCGGATAATCGCATATTAACGGACATTTCGGGTGCTTTTAAACTCTTCCCGAAATGTTAATATGAACCCCGAACCCTCTTAATTATTTTTCATTAGATCTTCTGTTTTTAATCTCTTGGAAAAAATAGTTTTCTTAATTTTACTTTAAAAATTAAGTGAAACTCTTTTTGAAATGCTAATATGAACCCCGAACCCTCTTAATTATTTTTCATTAGATCTTCTGTTTTTATTCTCTTGGAAAAAATAGTTTTCTTAATTTTACTTTAAAAATTAAGTGGTGATTCTGAACCAGTCTTAATAATTATTTTCTAAATAAAACAGAATGAAGACTCTGCTGGGGACTTGAATGGTTCTAACCTTAGATTAATTTATTTGGCTATGTGTTTTAACTATTTACTTACTTTATTTATTGTATATATAAAACTGTGACGTTCATGGCATCCGATTTCGCCAAACTATAAATAGATTGCATTAGAAAAAAGGCAGTTACGTGGCTTGCCACGACTGTCCTTTAGAAAAAATACAAGTCGAATTCTTTGGAACTGATAAATAAATAGTTGGTTTATGGTCATCCAACGTCGTTTATTAATCTTCACCCCGTTGTTTGTCCGAATCGGGTAATCATCATTTCTAAACCAATTCTAGTCAACCTAAAGTAGAGTGAAACCAAATCCAAATCTAAGCATTAGCCTAAGACCGCTTAATACCCAAGGTGTATTAAGTCCATTGGTAAAACCGCAAAAAAACATGTCCAAGGTCCACGACCTAACGACATATCATATTATTTGGCATTTGAAAGATGTATGTGTGGAAACCTGATTGTTACCTATTTGGGGGGAAATCTTAACCAAATTTTATTTTGTAGGTATGGATCGATTTTCTAAATTCGACATGGTAGTGGAAGCCCCAGTTCTGCTTAAGATGTGGTACAACGACCTCAATGCATTTCACAAAAGGGACCTCAACAAATATGTAGGGGCCCTAACAGAACTCATTAACATGGTTGGGTGACCTGAGTTGATTGAAGTCCTCATGGGTTATTGGGAAAACGAGAAAATGGTGTTCCGATTTGGAACCATGGAAATCACCCTGACAATTGAGGAAATTCAGGATGGGATAGACACAGTCGGTACATGGCTTGAAAAAAGGGTGAGAAAACAAAACAGCATCTTAATCCCTAACAAGCCTACTCTCGAGGATATTATAAATTGGCTTGGATTAAGGAAGGATTACGCCTACTGGGCCGAGAGTTCTAGCGTTTCTTTTATGGATCTCTACGTTAGATTCGGGCATGCAAGCTTTTATGTGAACTACAAACAAGAGTTCAGGGTTACCTTCAGAGAATGGGACGAGATCAGATCCTTGGCATTCATTATCGCGTTATTAGGTCTTATGGTTTTTCCCCAAGGCTCGTGCCTCAGCATTAACATCCGGGTAATAATGCTTGCACACTCTCTTCCACGGGCATCTGAATCAAGGGCAAGTGAAGTATTATCTCATAGCGCCTGTTATCCTATCGGATATGTACCGTGCTTTGGGAAGATGTAAGGAAGGACATTGCTACTTTCAAGGCTGTAATCTCCTCCTCCAATGGTGGATAATGAGCCACTTAGCGAAGGGACACGAGACTCAACAGCTACATACCCTAGATGATAATAACACTCTTAAGGGTTTGAATGATGTGCTGTTTTGGGCAAATTTAGAAAATAGGAAGACTAGAGGAAGACGGGCTCAGATTTTCTCCAAGCTGAGAGAAGAAGATATCCAGTGGATGTTCGATCACTTCATCTCAAAAGATGTCATAGTACGGGGCTACAGACAACTCGTACTTCCTATATCAGGTATACGGGATATCCGCCCCTACTCACCCATTCGGGTCCTGAGGCAGTTCGAAAGAAGACAAACTAACCACCAAATGCATATTACCGTATCTATGTGTTCGACATCAGGGATGATAGAGTGCATGAGGCTTCAGAGATGCTGAGAGAATGGAAAAAAACAGTACGAATGGATGAAAAAACCATTGCAGTAGAACGGTTTGATGTCGGGTACGATGAAACCTACAAAGCTTGGTTGAAAGACAATATACAAGGTATCTCCTTCCCAGTTCCAAACATTTATCGCAATGTGGAGGACAAAGAGTCCAAAGCTTTGATAAAATTAAGAGAGGTAAAAAAGGGAAGCTCAGGAAATGTACAATGAATTCCTTTGAAAGCAAGAAGAGGATAACTACGCCCTCGAGAGTGTAACTCAAGAATTAGAAGGCTTGAGAAGCGATCTGGGAGACCTCAATTTATGGATTGGAGATAAGAAAAGTGGGATGTGTCTTGAAGACTGGGAAGAGAAAGGCCACCGGAGCGAAGGATACTTGCTAATGATTCAATACAGGCTTCAACATCTCATGGTACAAAACAAGAGGAGCAGATCAGAAGCAGGGCCATCGGGGACATCTTACTAGACTTCGTCCCTGCGTGGGTTTTTCTATATGTACTTGTTGTTATTTGTCGCTGCGTGGGCTTGCCTTTCTTATATTTTAGTACTTTTTTCAAATGACCCCTCGTAGGCCTTTCCTTTTGTGTTTCCCGTTTATTCCTACTTCCCCTGCTTATTTTCGCCTTTTTAACATCATTCTATATATGCGAAATATGCTTTGGGGTAACAAAATAGTTCAATTCTACACATACATCTTTCAAATGCGCTAGGCCTACCCTTGGCACAAAAGGGCCCCCCCTACTTGTTTAAGGTGTGCGTTAGCCGCTTGTGTGATTTAACTGTTTATGTGATATTGTTGCTTTGAATGAGGATATTTTAGCCCACTCATTTTCAAAATTTTCTTAAAAAATCCCTACAGTACCAAACACAAGTCACTACCAAAAATCCGACCAAAATTCCCGAGTCTTGAGTTTCTCAATTAAAATCAAATCCCACCACCAAATCTCAAATATTACTCTATCATCTCAGGAAAGGTAAAAATGCAGCCGAGATGGAAAAAGGCAAGAATATCGACAAAGAGTTAACTGAGGAGGATTTGAGAATGGAATTGCAGCGGCTCAGACAGGATATTCAAGAAACCGGAGAAAGGAGAATAGAAGTGGAGATCGCCACCGCGGTCGCACGAGCCGCAAATGCGACACTAGACGAGGAGTTGGCTGCCAAAATGGAAAGACACGCTATCGTGAATGAAGAGGCAGCCGCTATGCGGAAGGGAGACGATGTCTTCAAATATAGTATATCAATGATGCTTCAGAGGTTACGCGAAGAATACCCTCTCTTGGATAAGGCAGTCCCTGTCCCCGAGGATACAAAATTGGAAGTTGTTGAAGAAGAACCCGAGGAGGAAATTGTCTATAAGCCTCCTTTCCAGGGATGGTGGAAAGAAGGGAATGAGAAAATCACCCTCGAAGCATATGAGTTTACCCTCCATGATTAATGCGACAATCGGAAGAAGAATGGCTTGGATGGAGGCATATTTTATCTTTTAGGAGCTTTATTGTGTGTTTTTCACTTTCCTTGTAATCTTCAAGAAATGAAAATGAGAATTTCCTCTTCGAACTACGTAGGGCCTGAAATATCCTTTGGAGATACATAAGCAGCCGTTCAAGGCCCGGTCCCTATCTTTTTCAAATTTTCTTTTCCCCATTCATTCTACAAGGAAATGTTGAATTCACATCAATAGATGCCGAGACATACAGCAAGAAGACCTTAGCTCAACGCAATTTAACCTTTCTGAGTCACTAGCCTTAAAATAAAATGAGCAAATTTTCGCTTGTTCAAAAAGTCAGTCCCCATTATTCGTGGGTTAACCTGTTCTCAAATGAACCAACTCTTATGTGTTTATATGCCCTCTATGTGATATTTTGCTTTGTTTGTCCTGAATCAAAACTAACTCATTTTCCTTTGAGTTGTTTTCCCCTACAGGTAGTTAGAACTGATATTTGTTGATAAGCTGGCTGAACACCCCTATTTTACAAGATCAAAAGGCCTCACAGATTCCTTCCCCAGTCAAAGTTCTCGGAAGGGCAAGTCAATAATGGGCGATAACATTGAGGATACCGGCTTAACCGATGTTGTCGTGGCTCAGCCCATCATTGCTGATCAGAACGAACTAATCATGTAGTTGATGCAACAGATCACCGAAATGAGAGTCGAAATGCAGATAAGGCAAGGTTTGCCTAATTCGGTTTTGCTTTCAATGCTCCAGCAGACGGAAGACCTCCACTTTACTTTGCTCCTTCGAACGCGGAACAGACTCAAAACCCACCTTCCGATCCTGCTCAGAATCCCTCAATCATTGACTTAACCACCCAAAATCCCCAGTATGCCTCCACCTCATACCAAACACCACCTCCTCCTCAAAGTACCAACCCCCAAGCACCTTTCCCTCCCCAAAATGCCAACCTTCAAGCTTGTCCGCCCCTTCAAAACCAAAATGTTAGCCACTCGCACACTTCCCACCACCACTAAAATCAACATACCAACCCCCAGACTTTCCCTCAAAACTACCAAGACACTCAAAATGCCCAGAGTCCCTCCATTGCTCCGCCCTTGCCTAAAAAACCCACTTTCCAAATCCCGATGTGCAATGAGAATGACGCCAATGGTTCTGAGATCGACCACTATAAAGAGCGAGAGAGAGAGTGGAGGTCAAAGAAAGAGGCAGCTAAGTTGGATATGAAGAAAGAGATTTGAAAGGCCATGAAAGAGTTGCAGCGTATTCCTGAAGTCGTCGGTTTGAGTTATGAGGACTTATGCATTCATCCGAATTTAGACCTCTCGAAAGGGTTAAAGGTGCCAAAATTCGATGTCTTTGGAGAAATAGGGAACCCCCTAGCGCACTTGAGGGCCTACTGTGACCAACTCGTGGGAGTTGGAAGAGATGAAGCTTTACTAATACGGATTTTTAGCCGAAGTCTGAGTGTTGAGGCTCTGGAGTGGTTTACATCTCATGAAACGAGACAGTGGCCAGGCTGGAATGCTCTGGCTAAGGACTTTATTGAACGATTCGCCTACAATGTAGAGATCATTCCTGATCGTTATTCCTTAGAGAAAATGAAGCAGAATTCAAATGAAAGTTACAGAGAATTTACATACAGATGGAGAAATGAGGCGACTAAAGTTCGGCCTCTTATGTCTGAGAAGGAAATTATTGAAGTATTTGTGCGGGTTCAAGAGCCCGAATATTATAATAGAATCATGTTGCTCGTTGGAGCACAGTTTGTTGAGATAGTCAAAGTAGGTGAGACTATGGAAGATGGATTGAGAACCGGGAAGATTGCCCGTGTTACCGCCTCACCCGAATCCTCGGGTTTGTTGAAGAAGAAAAGAGAAGATGTGTCTTTTATCTCTTATGAGGGGAAGAAGACCCCAAGGAAGTCCTCATCATACCAAGGTCGTTCTCGACCTTCACAGAGTTCGTACCCGGCTTTTTATGCACGGGCCGATTATCAAAATACCCCTCTCCTCCAGTTATCAAAATACCCCTCCTCCCAGTTGTCAAAATACTCCCCCTCCTATCTACCAAACTCCCCCTCCAGTTTACCAAACTCCATCTCATCACTACACAACGTCGCCCCCAACTGTGCTAACGTTCAGAGAAATTACCAAATGTCTCTCCCCATGTACCAAAACCCAGCTCCACTTTACCAAAATACCCCCTCGAACTACCAAGCTCCACAACCAAATTGCCAAACCAACTCATATCCCAAGTATCAAGCCCCTCACCTAAACGGCCCAAATTATCATCAAATACCCCTTCCTCAACAAGGCAATTATGATACCCCCCCTGTCCTAGATTTGATAAGAAGCCTACTAGAATTTTCACTCCGCTCATTTAAAGCCAAACAAAACTGTTTGAGCGATTAACTGCGGTAGGATATATTCATTCAGTGGGGCCCAAGCTGGTTGACACTAACTCAAAGTTTTACAGACCTGATCAGAGGTGCGCATATCACTCTAACTTTGTTGGGCATGATACTGAGGACAGTATCAACCTAAATCACAAGATCCAAGACCTGATTGACCAAAAAGTAGTCTCTCTCCAGACAGTCGCGCCCAATGTCAATAGTAATCCTTTGCCAAATCATGGAGGCGTCACTATCCATATGATAGAGACGGATGAGGATTGGAGCGTGACAAAGGCAATAGTTTCGATCGTTCTTAATGAACTGGAAAGTGATGTAGCTTCATTGAGCATTAGAGAGAAGAAATATTTTGTGATTCTGACACCCGAGAAGGTTATTGCTTTGGTGTCACGAGAAACTCTTGACCGACCAAAGTTTGTGATTGAAACGGCTGTTACCCAGGGTATGACCAGATCCGACAGGTGTTACATACCAGAAGAGTTAGCCTAGGGAGTGCAGAAGAAGGATCAGTCTAAAAGGACAATTAGTGAAGCTAAAGTAGAGGAGTTATGGAGAAAGATGCAATTGAAAGATTACTCGATCGTAAAGCATCTGGAGAAAACACCAACTCAAATTTCTATGTGGCCTTTACTGATGAGTTCACAGTTGCATATGTTGGCTCTGATGAAGGCTCTGGATGACACTTATGTGCCTGTGGGCAACAACAACGACAATAGCCATGATAAACCAGGTCATTCGAGGACATCGAATCAGTTTTTGTGACGAACAACTGCCCTTTGAAGGCATGATGCACAACAAAGCTCTGCATGTAACATGTATGTGTCAAGACAAGATAATAAATCGCGTCTTGGTCGATGAAGGATCCGGTCTTAATATTTTCCCACTTTCGACTTTGAGGAAGCTGAAATTCGACTTGGGAAAGCTTTACCAGAACCAAGTCAATGTGAGGGCCTTTGATGGAGTGCAAAGAGACACATTGGGTGCGGTAAACTTGGATATTCAGGTGGGTCCTGCAGATTTTAATGTGGAGTTCCAGGTGTTGGATATCAACACCAACTACAATTTGCTTTTGGGAAGACCGTTTATCCACATGGTTGGGGCTGTGTCTTCTATCCTTCACCAACTAATGAAATTTGTTTGGAAGGACCAGAAATTGGTCATTTATGGTGAAGGGAGCCATTCCAATAGGTATGCACCGATCGTTGATGATGTCTCTCGAGGTTGTGATTTCTACACGGTGGAGTCGGTAAATTCCACCGGTGATGACTTGGTTCCACAACCTTCTATGCCTCCTGTGTACAATCCACCGTGGTGTGTGAGCCCATCTTCAAGTTGTTGAAAAAAGATTCCCTGACCAAGTGGACCGAAGAATGTCAAACTTCTTTTGATGCCATCAAGAATTATTTGTCCAATCTGCCATTTTTGGTCCCTCCTCGAGAAGAAAGTCCTTTGTTGTAATATCTATATGTCTCAGATAGTACATTTGGATGCGTGCTTGGTCAACATGACGAAACTGGGAAGAAGGAGCAAGTCATTTATTATTTGAGCAAGAAATTCACTCCATACGAGGCCTGTTACACTTTTTTGGAGAGAATATGTTGTTCTTTGACTTGGATTGCTCAGAAGTTGAAACATTATTTGTCTTGTTATACCACATACCTTATTTTCAGGATGGACCCGTTGAAATATATTTTCTAGAAGGAAATGCCGACCGGGAAGTTGGCTAAATGGCAAATGCTTTTAAGTGAGTTTGAACCAGTCTTAATAATTATTTTCTAAATAAAACAGTCCCGCCACATCGGTCCTCACCCTGTACAGCAACCCCACCCTAGCGGGAATAATTCCTCCACAACGGCTTGCACGGAAATCGTGAGCAAATTTAAGAATTCCAAACCCCCATTTGACAACACATGATCTTCATCCCATGACACTCATAAATTAGAATACATGTTCATGCTAAGGTCAGTTTCGGGAGTTCTACTCACCCGAATTCAATTCCGTAAAGTCGTACGAGTTCCTTAATGTCTTAGCTATATACTCATGTGATTAAAGTCATATTTAGATCTCTCATTTGTTACCAAATTTTCCTAGGCCTCACTGACTTCGATTTCGTCCAAATCTGGACTAGGTTGGGAAATTCCAAATTACTATGAAAAAGTTTTCTGGCCCAAAATTTTTCTCCGTTGACTTTTCTATAACGATGGGAACTGGTCGTTACATTCTTAACAACTTTAGAACCTACCGTGCATTTTTAAATGAAAAAACGGTTACACATTGAAATTCAAAATCAAATATTTACCTACCCATATGATTATGGGTTGATCAATTTATATTCTGTAATTTAATCGATTATTGATATGCAATGCATGTTTAAATGAAAAAAATTGGTATGTGGAAATTCGAAATCAAATCTTTAATGATTTCTATATATTATCATGGTCCATGGATCGTTTCTCACGTGGTTTCATTGGTTTATATTAAGATGGGTTAGGCATGAACATTGCATGATTAAGATTGATTTTTTAAATATTTGCATGATTTATTTATTTGTAATAAATATGCAATTCAAATTTAATAAACAGTTAAATATCATATTAAAAAATATTAGATAAAATATTCAATTGAAGAATATTTATGTGATAAATTAATATTTTTAAAGATATAAATAAATATATGTTAGATATAATTATTGAACTATCTAAATTATTATAAAAAGATATGTCAATTAAAAAGGGAAAAAATTACCCGTATAAGCAAATATATACTAGTTAATTAATTAACATAGTTGTAATTTATCTTAGTTATAATTCGCGACCCACTTTTAGTTATAATTACGCAACTCAATTTTTTAGTTTTGCAGGAAGGATATTAAAAAACAAAGACAAAACAAATAGTGGAAGAATATCTACTGTAGATTTGTGGGCACATGCAAAACTACAGTATACATTACTCTACGGGATTTGCTAAACAAAATCCCTTGGAAAGAGAAAATATATTTTTAAAACATAAGAAAAGAGAATAACTCAACACTTCCATATCAATCCAACTAGACACCATATCAACCATAATCTAATAAAATAATGAAATTTTAGTTAATAATGTTGTTAAACTAATCAAATTGTCTTATAAAGGTTTGAGGGTCATTGTGTTTCTTCATGTCTAGGGAATACATTTTTACGAATTTATGTTGTGTTTCCGAATGAAATGTAACTAAGCGTATTCAGAATTTGAAGTTGATCGATTTTCAACGATTTCAATTTTTTTTTAAAAATTAGTATATGCGTCTTAAGAGGAATTACATCCACTTCAAGAAGGATAGAAAAGAAAAAACAAGTTACGGTTTAATCAATAGACTATTTTATTTAGAGAGAAATATTGATAGCACTTCTGTACTCGGCGTAAATTATTATATAATATAATTTGTATGACTGTTATACTTCTGATGTTTGTAATTGTATAAATTCGTTATTTCGAGTTTATACAAAAATAACTAAACTATACAAATGTATCCGCGAATTATACAAACCTGTAAATTATACAAATCCGCAAATTATATAAACCTGTAAATTATACAAATTCGCGAATTATACAAATGAGAGTTATAGCCCGTAAATATGCAAACTATAATTATGGAGCATAATTAAGTTTATTATAGTAGCTATTTGCGAAAGTTCCTTATTTTAAAAAGGAAGTCAACTAAAAATAACCAAAGTAATTGAAAAATCAAAACAAACAAAATCAAAAAGGAAAAAAAAAAAAAGAACCTACAAAGAACAATTTGGAAACTAAGCTCCTTTCTTCCTCGAAGCTCCAAGCGATGGCCCGACATATCATTACAAATTTGGGTGTGGATAACTTTTGAGGGTATTTATGGTCTTTTGAGATATAGATAGAGATATTTTTTATCCCCAAATGCAGAGGCGTATCCAGGATCTCAAGAACATGGGGGCACCATTATCTTCAAAATAGACAATTAATTCAATTATATAAAATTTACGGTGAGAACAAGTTGACGAGTAAGTAGGTAGTAGCAATCTTTATATAGTAATATATTAGCAAAAAACATCATTCACTTACAATTGTCCTCGACGAGTTTTCTTATTTTGAAAACGGTCAATAATGGCATCATTACTTACATTTTTAAATATACTACGCTCTATATAGCAAACTAAACAACCATTCAAAAGATCTTCATCTATCCTATTACGCAAATCATTCTTTATGTACTTCATTGATGAGAATGCTCTTTCCATGCTTGCGGTAGCAACATGAATAATCAAAGTTAGCTTCACAAGTGACGAAGTTTGATCTAGTTTTGTCTCTATCATCACTCTTGCGAGATCCTTGATTCCCTTCAAGTTGAGAAGCTTGCTATCACACTTTTGAGCATAGACAATAAAATCATCGAGTTGAAATTGAGTTCCCGAAGCTCTTTATCACCAAACTCACTTGGATAGCACTCGGCTAGTTTCATTATCCTATCCTTGTGAAAATTAGCAAATGAATCAACCGGACTCAAACTAGCCATACCGAGGAGCAAGTCACTAGTCACCACATCAAAACGATTATTGAGTTCTTGAAGTGCCAAATCAATGACGGCATAAAATACTTCTACAAGAAAGTGATGCAAATATGAAATATTGGACCTCTTACACTTCGACTTCCCATTAGAGTAGTCTTCATTCATTTTGGGAATTGAAATACCATGTTTACCACAAAATAAGCTAACCTCATCCATCATAGAGTCCCATTCATCCTCTCTCATCATTTGCAATCGTTTCTTTGAAAAGTCAAGCAATTCCATAGCATTAACGATATCTTGATATTTCTGTTGTAAAAACTTTATTCAACTCATTCGTCAATAGCAACACCTTAAACATCAAGTGCAACATAAAGACAATTAATTCAAATTCATGAATCTTGCTCAAAAGATTTTTCGCCGCAAATCTATCAAGATGATATGGACAATCATGTTTCATATCCTTAAGCACATTAACAATTGAAGAAAAAAGAATCAGGAAATTATCCAAGGTTTTAAAATGAGACCCCCAACGAGTATCGCCCGGTCGTTCGAGGCCACGTTCTTGATTCAAACCTTGCCCTGTATGAACATCTCCAAATTTAAGCAACTCTTCCAACTTATCTTCTTGATTTTGTTGAAGTGAATCTCTGCGTTTAAATGAAGCTCCAATAGTATTCAAAATATTAGTGAGAACATAAAAAAAATTATCCACATCCGAATTCTTTTTGGAAAGACCTACAAGTGTCAATTGCAATTGGTGAGCAAAACAGTGAATAGAATATACAGATGACGTATCTTGTAAAATCAAAGACTTGAGACCATTTATTTTCCCTTACATATTACTAGCCCCATCTTAACCTTGACCACGTATTTTGGATGTACATAATGAGTGATCCAAAAGCAAAGAATAAATTGCCTTTTTTAATGATTGAGAAGATGTATCATTTACGTGGACAATACCCAAGAATCGCTCTATCATCATTCCACTTTTGTTGACATATCTCAAAATTAGAGCCATTTACTCCTTATGAGAGACATCCTTTGATTCATCAACTAAGATTCCAAAATAATCACCATCCAAGTCTTCAATGATTGCCTTAGTTGTTTCTTTAGCACAAGCCTCCACAATATCTTTTTGAATTGTCAGAAAAATCATTATATCATTTTGTGGCGCATTACCTAATATTACTCTTCCCACATCAAAACTTCTATCCCCATACCATTTCAAAAGTTCAAGAAAAGCACCCTTATATTCAGAACCTTCACTTTCATCATGTCCATGAAATGGAAATCTCGATGTCAAGAGAAATCTTGCTACATCAATTGAGGCATTTAAACGCATTCGATAATCACTTCTTGCCTTTTCACTTTGCTTGTCAAAAGAAGATTGGATCGATTGCCGTTGGTTTATCAAATCTTGCATCCTATTGAAACATTTATTGTAACACCCCGTATCTGAAACAGACCAAAAATGCAGATTTTGAGAAGTTGCAGGTGCAACTTACGGTCACCATCCACGGACCGTAGGTCAGACCACGGCCCGTGCTGGTGGTCCGTGGTTCACCACTGCAACCCCTCCCA
>JAJOOO010019359.1:0-11954 GCA_029582685.1 Solanum piurae | reverse complement strand
GAAGTTTGAATGTGTGGATGTAAATAAGTTTTTTCATTCCGCACTATTTTCATTATTGAATGCAATGAATGACTATGTGGCTTGTATAAGACCCCTTCGGGGTCGAATACGCCATGTTACGACTAGGGGGTTCTCTCGGGTCGTGACAATAACCCAACCAAGGGTTGGGGTCGTGTCCCAAAGGAGCGGTGGTGAAAATTAATAGAAAATTAGAATTTCATTCTAATTAGTCGTAGCTAAAGAAGTTAACAATTAAAATCATAGTAAATTAAGGGGATGACACAAAAATGTCAAATATCAAATGGTGTTTTTGTCACAAGTAAGCAAAAATAACAAAAGAAGCTAAAATAGCAATCAATGAGAAGGAGGCTCTTGGGATGCGATTAGGAATACGGGATAGATCAATTTATTGGGTACATGCTTTTGATAGGGAATTTATAGAGTAATTGTGACTAGACTAAGCTTTAAATGGAAATGAGTTCTCTCTCGAGTAACTTACCCCATTTCAAATGGGTTTGTCTCGGACACCCACTTACCGCATTAAGACCAGCCTACGCCTTACCCCACTTACTCTCTCGAGCTGAGTGTTAGGATATTGGACTAGGGTTCACTCTCTCGAGCTGAACCTCATGTCGACCCACTCCTTAGGCCATCAATCTAGTAGTCTTGGTTTCGCAACTTCTCTCTCCAGCAAGCCAGAAACACATAAATAAACTTGTATTTGCAACTACAAATTTGTTAAATTCATCCACACCTACTAGACAAAATCACCATTAAACTACATCTAATCTATCAGCAAGCAAGACCCAACAACAATCTTAACCCATATTCGCTAAATCACACCCCAAGAATTGAGGTTTTTAACCACACATCAAGAGATAGAAATTTATACCTAAATGAGCTTGCATTCAAATGTGTCTGAAGATTTAAGTTTTGTTACAGGCCAAGAATGAAGAATCCAAGAGACCCAAGTCCAAATCCTTGGAGATGAAACCCTCATCTTCTTCAAGTTTTCAAAACCCTCTCAAACTCAGAGTAAAAAATATAAAAAGCTAATATTCTAGACTGAAAATTATAATAATGTTCGACACTTAAAACTACAACTCTAACTAGTATTTATAATTGTCACAAATTTGTGCTGCGTCAGGTCATTTGGCGAAGTTAGTCGGGATAATCGAGCGTTTTGGCGATCTGCCCTTTACCCTGGATTACCGCCCTTCTTCTTTGTCCTCAATGTTTTAGCGTTCTGGGGTGTTGGTCGATAAGGAACTACATCACCGATCAACTCGGCGATTCGCCCTTTGGTGTAGTTCATTGCCGTCTTGCACCATCCTTCAACATCATCGTGCTCTAGGTCATTGGGCGACATGGTACTGCTTCACGGAACTTCTCAGCGATACGCCGACTGCTCCCTTTTTCTGCTGACTTGATCATTTCCTTTAGAGCTCAACACACTAGAACAAAAGGCAACGTAAGACCCTTCGGAATCTCGCCAAGTGGACTCGGCGATCTTCAGGCCTTCATTTCTTCGTTCCTTTTTACTACGTAGTGTCCATACTTTTTGTTCCTTTTTACTACGTAGTGTCCATACTTTTCTTCAAACTTCAAATACCTGAAACTTAAGTGTTTTCATCAGATATTGAGATAAAATAAGCATTTGAGGACACAATTTCTATTAAAATATTGCCCTAAGTGAGTCCAATTTGTGGACTCATCAACACCCCAACTTAAACTTTTGCTTGTCCTCAAGTAAAACTCAAGTTCAGCAGTTCAATAAGGATGTCTCAGTGCTATAAAAGATTCAATCATGAGTGTACACAATAAAACTCAAATTACTCATGCAAGGATCAATTGTGTACTCAAAGATTCAAGTTGTGACACACCATTACCAAAGATTCTCATGCTCGCAGTACTTGCTTCAAATGCAAGTTCAAGCTCAACAAAAGCATTCTGATGCCCTCACACAAATGATTATTCCATTCTCACACACAAAGGTATAATCAATGAAAGTTCAGGAATCAGATACAACGCTCACTCTCACAAAGAGGAACACAATGCATGCTTTCACCCATAGGTTTGCCCGTATTTTCCAGTCAACATTCGTTTCAGCTTTCTCAGGATAAAAAAGGTCTTTACAAGGCTTATAATGGGGCTGAGTGCAAATGTATGGTCATTTAGGCTCAGTGACTTTGATTCTCATGCAATGTGGTGCTCACAACACTTCCTTTCATTTTCCTTCATCATTCCCTTTAGTGCTCATACGTTATCCTATTATTCACTCTCCATGGATTGTTTGGGAACCCACTTTCTATTGCATTTTATTCTGCAACTTTCTTTTTCATTTTTTATATATATATGGAGAGGTTCCATTTTTATCAACACCATGGGTTAACAAAGACTTTCCTTACACTTCTTGACTTTCCCTTTTTTTCTCACCACACCCCCAACTTAGGCTTTTGGCCCAAGTTGGCTATTCAATTAACCACAATTCAAGAGGATAATAGGTAATGGATTAAGAAAGGTCTAGTTTTCCTCAAGTTTCTTCCAAAGAAGGGTAAGGCTCAAGGGGTGTTCAAAAGTGGTTCACACACTCACAAGGTAAGTCACAAAAGAGGTGTATGTCAAATTGGTTCACACTCTTAGAAGTTGCCTAAGATCATATGAAGAGATAACATCACTTAGTTAACCGGACCAACGAGGTAAATTCTGGGATCTATCATGCATGGTTCAAAGTAAGCTCCTCACACTAGGCATCGACACTTAAGTCAAACAGGACTCTACACTTTTGCTAGTGTGCAATGGTCATTGCAAGAGAATCAATTTGACACATGGCTAATCACAACGAGATGCAAAGAGTTCACATATTGTCTATGCGACTTCATTTGGTCTCATCGTAGCCGTAGCTTCATGTTCGTTCGATTGCAAGCACTATTTAAGTCATCAATATTGATCGAAACTGAGACTCAAATTTGCTAATGAACAGCCACAATTAAGCGCATACAAGGGGTGGCGAAAATGTGCGAAAAATTTGAAATTTTTCGAAAGGGGCAAAATTATTTTCACAATTTAAACCAAAAAGAGCGCCATAAGCTCAAACATCCACAACACAGATGAAACACATTTTAGCCAGAACAACCCAATTATAAACACACAACACAAATAATAATAGTAGTTACACAAAAGATAGGCTTCAATGGTGTGTTAGTGGTACATGTTTAAATGCTGAAAGTTTTTGGAAAATGCATATTGGTGAGTAAAAAGTCAGTTGGCGAATCGCTGAAATGGTCGGCGTGCCCGATAAAAACCGCCATTTGGGCCCTCACTTTGACTGAAGGTCCTGTAAAACTCGGCGAGCCAAGTGACCACTCGGCATGTCACCGAGTGGATCGGCGAGTGCGACTAATGTCGCCGAACGGGCACGAACTAGACGATTTTATTGCGTTAACAATAATGGGGGGAGGTGGTTTTGGTTAGTTAAATATAAGTTGTAGTTTGAGTCCTCTCGAGGACGGGCCCCCTATAATGGCCAAACGACCTAGAATTTGAAATTCTTCACTTTCCCTCATTTTTAGACTTCACAAACTCACACCAAATTAGTATTTTAAATATTCTTTCATTCCATTTAGTATTTTAGTTGTTGATTTGTGCTTGGAGTTGGATTTCATTACCGCCTAGCTTTTCAATTACATTTATTCGGCATAAGAGATTAGTTTTCCAAACCCCGAGTTTATTTTATCAAAGTTTGTACTCATTTTCTATGATTGTATCTTAGTGATGTGTGCTGGGCCTCTCTGATAGGAATAGAATGATTGATTGCCAATTTTATTCGAAAATCTTGCCTGTATTGTCGTGATCATTAAAATTCCCGTATTTTTATGCCTTGGAATGAATGAAAGTTGATTGGTTGATGCTTGCATGCTGTTTAGATTGATTGGGTGAAGTCTGAATAACCCATGCTTGTGCTAAATGACGAAAATTATTCGATGATAGAGCGGGTGACACCATCTTTAAGAGTAAATATCGTCAAATGGCCTATATTGGCAAACCCAGGAAAAATTTGAGTATCCCAGGGTGATGGGTAGTACGGGTCTGGTTTGAATTCCATTAGTGCATGTTTTGAGTTCATTTTTTGGGGGATGCGACGTTGAATTCGAGAAGGTGGATTGAAAATGGGCACGTTGAGCCGTTCGGTGAGCTGAGTCGAGCTCGTCGAACCACTCGGTGATTCGCCTAATGACCCGATCTCACTTTACAATTCATGCTTTATGTGTTGTTTGAGTCTGTAACTTTCAGCGAGAAGCTTTTTGTCGCCGAAAGCACTTGGTGACGTGTTGAAAGTACTCTTGATTGCCCTTTGCATGCTTCCCTAAACCCCTGTTGCACTGTCACTTTCGGCGGACAACCTCTTGCACGCCGAAAGTAGTCCGCGATTCACCGAAAGGGCCCTCCTATCGCCGAATTGCCATAATTTTTTGCCAATCCCTTTGGCGAGCCCGAATTAGCTCGCCAAAGAGGTTCGGTCACTCGCCGACTGTATCGGTGAGTCTGTTTGCAATAGGTCTTCTGTGCTTTTGTTTTATTTTTTCTAAATTTGTCTCAATCTTTTGGAGATATAGTACGCACAAATTTAACCGAGCCATCCCAGAAAATGGCAAAGGACATTACCATCAACGAGGGGGGATCAAATCCTCTAAAGATGAGGGGAGA
This sequence comes from Solanum piurae, assembly GCA_029582685.1. Taxonomy (NCBI): domain Eukaryota; kingdom Viridiplantae; phylum Streptophyta; class Magnoliopsida; order Solanales; family Solanaceae; genus Solanum; species Solanum piurae. Next base: position 7,247 of record JAJOOO010019359.1, on the reverse strand, counting down.
AGAACTCCCACCGGGGGATAAAGGAAAAAGGAGAAAGCATATAGTAGAAAAAGAATAGCTATTGAAATCCAGGTCACTTTTTCAAAACCAGAGGATGAGCAGCCTCTGGTTAATTGAAGGGATGATCTCTGGGCTAAATCTAAGTCCACCTCCACCAGTATTCCCTTAGCTGCCACTCCTCTTGTTAATGAATCAGTGCTAGCTGAGGCACCTCCAGTGGCTCCTGTGCTTCCTATTACCCCTCCACCTAGACTGCTGAACAAATTAAAAGGGTATGGGGTACAGACCATCATAGAAGAGAAACTTCTATCTACGGAGCGTCTGGAAGGCAAATATCCAGATGTTTTAGACACCTTACACTACCATGATTTCAAGCAGTTCACACGGTCCCTAGGCCCTTATCTTCCTTCCTGGGTTAGGGAGTTTTACACAACTTATGGGGAGTTGGTTCCTAGAAACAAGAAGAAAGCAAGTGAGTTTCGACTGGTGAAGTCGGTCATGGTCAGAGGAAAGGAAGTGGAGTGTCATAACGAGCATATTAATGCAATATTAGGTAGACCGCTGCACTCTGTACTTCCTTACGAGGGGTTGCCTATTGTTCCGTCCCTCGATGATTTAAAGGGCTGTTGGCTCCCATGATTTCTGACACCACCCCGAGGTGGATTGGGGTAGGAGCTCCTATTGAGAAGAGGGACATGAACATCGCCTCCTAGTTCTGGTTTGGCTTCATCATCAGCACCATCATGCCATCATAGAATGAGTCCATTTTAAGCCATCCTAAGGCAGCTTGCCTTGGTTCTATTATGTCCAGGAGACGCATAAATCTGGGGCTGCTGATTTCACAAGAGATGGCCATGAGGGCCAAATAGAAACTGACTTCCCTGCCATTCCCAGTCTTGATCACGGAGTTGTGCCAGCGTGCTGGATTACCTTGGGACCCTACAAGGGATATTGAGGTCACCCCATCTTCCTCCACTGACATTCGACGTGTTGAGGCCGAGTTCACACGAGAGGAGGTTGACAGAAGGAGAGCAACTTCGACAGATATTTCTTTGGAAGTTGATGTTGACTCGTTACTAGCAGAGGCATCTTCACCTACTCCGGCCTCTGAGACTTCAAGTACATCCACTCCTCCCTCTTCTTCACAGGTCCTAGGTTTTTCTTCCTCCTCCCAGCCTTCCGGGATTACTCAGGCCATGATCTTGAAGATGGGACAGTTGACTTATTCGGTAGATATGAGAGCGACTTGATTGGAGAGATCCATTCCAGGGATGATCAATAGTGCTATCTTGGCTGCACTGACCCCGCTTAGGGCCTATGTTGATGATCTGGCTACTAGAGTCACTGCTTGTGAGAGCAGACAGGGAAAGACATCCGAGGTTTCGACTTTTAAAGATGAAGTGGCAGATTTGAGGAAAGACGTAGACACCTTAAGTCTACTGACTTCACTTCACTGCTAGAGGTTGCTGATGACATGGATGCTTCTGAAACTTGGGGGATTCCTCTGGCTACCACCAGAGATGTGCAGAGAGGTGGCACAACATAGGCAGAGTCGGATGCAGAGACCGATGAGGAGCTAGTAGCAGTGCATGAAGAGGAGATGAGAGATAGCCGAGATGAGAGCATATTTAGGGATTTGCCAAATATTGTAGAGACGGTTGTGCAGTCGGTGATCTTGACATTGCCTACTGAGACGTCCACAACAGCTCCTAGTGGATATGGCACTGCTATTCCATCTGAGGCTACTCTGGGTATTGATGCCCCGACAGATGGAGAGACTGCGTAGACATGACTTTTCTTTACCTCCCTCTCTATCTTACTTACTTTCACTTTTGGATACTTTCTTTCATTTGCATTTGAGGACAAATGCTTTTTATTTGTGGTGGGGTGAGGCTCACCTTTTGTGTGAAATTGATGTTCATGTTTTGGTTGTATTTGGGCTGTTCTGTTTATAAATTGTGTTTGATATACTGTTTCTGTGGATGTTTTAGCTTATGGATCCTTTTATTTTAAATTGCAAAAAATGATTTTAACCCGTTCAAAAATTTTGCCACCTCTTATGTGTTGAATGTGGCTGTTCTTTTGCAAAATTTATGTCTCGGTTCCGATCAATATCGATTACTTGAATAGTGCTCTCAATCTAACGAACATGAATGCGCGGCTACGATGAGGACAAATGAAGTCGCATAGACAATATGTGAACTCTTTGCATCTCATTATGACTAGCCTAGTATCGAATTGAGTCTCTTGTGATGATCATTGCACACTAGCGAAAGTGTGGAGTCTTGTTTAACTGTAGTGTCAATGCCTAGTGTGATGAGCTTACTTTCAACCATGCGTGATAGATCCTAGAATTTTCCCCGTTGGTCCGATCGACTAAGTAAGACTATCTCTTGATATGATTTCAGGCAACTTCGAAGAGTGTGAGCCAATTTGACATATACCTCTTTTGTGCACTACCTTGTGAGTGTGTGAACCTCTCTTGAACACCCTTTGAACCTTACCTTTCTTTGGAAGAAACTTAATGCAAACGTAACCTTTCTTTATCCATTACCATAATCCTCAAGAAGTTGAGGTTAGTTGAGTAGCCAACTTAGGCCAAAAGCCTAAGTTGGGGTGTGGTGAAAAGAAAGCGTAAATCAAGAAGTGCAAGAAAGTCCTTCTTACCCATGGTTTTGAGAAAAGAATGGAACACCTCCATACAAAAATAAAGAAAAGAGAAAAGAATGAAAAAAAGTGGAATAAAGTTGTGAATATACAAAGAAAATGGGGTCTCCAAAAATCCATGGGGTGAATAATAAGATGACTTATGAGCACTAAAGAGAATGATGAAAGAAGAGGAAATGGAGTGTTGTGAGTACCACATTTCATGAGGATGAAAGTTACTTAGCCTAAATGATCATACCTTTGCACTCAGCCCCATTAGAAGCCTTGAAAAGACCTTTGTGATCTTGAGTAAGCTGAAACAAATGTTGATCGGAAAATACAGGCAAACTTATGGGTGAAAGCATGCATTGTGTTCTTCCTTGTGAGAGTAAGCGTTGTGTTTGATTCCGGAACTTTAAATGATTAAACCTTTGTGTGTTAAATTGGAATCATTCCTTGTGTGAGGGAATTTGAACACTTTGGTTGAGCTTGAACTTGCATTTGAAACAAGTATTGTGAGCATGAGATTTTTTTTTATATTGGTGAGTCACAACTTGAATATTTGAATGCACATTTGATCTTTGCATAAGTAACTTGAGTCTTGTTGTGGGAAATCATGATTGAGTCTTGTGTAGCATTGTTCGAGACCTCCTTTTTGAACGGTTGAACTTGAGTTTGCTTGAGCAAAAGCAAAAGTTTACTTTAGGGGTGTTGATGAGTCCACAAATTGGACTCATTTAGGGCTATATTTTGATAGAATCAGTGTCCTCAAATGCATATTTTGTCTTAATATCTGATGAAAACCCTTAAGTTTCAGGTATTTGGAGTTTGAGGGAAAGCATGGACACTACTTAGCAAAAAGGAACAAAAGTGGATGAAAAAATGAAGAAATAATGAAGGCCTGAGGATCGCCGAGTCCATTTGGCGAGTTGCCGATGAGCCTGAAGATCGCCTTTTGATCCAGTGTGCTGAGCCCCGAAGGAAAGAATCAAATCAGCGGAGAAAAGGAGCAGTCGGCGTGTCACCGAGCAGTTCTGCGAAGTAGTACTTTGTCGCCCAATGATCCAAACACGACGATGCTGAAGGATAGGGCAAGACGACGATGAAACCTACCAAAGGGTGGATCGCCGAGTTGATCGTCGATCTCGACTAACGACACCGAATGATTCGCTGCAACACAAATTTTTGAAAACTATAAATACTCATTGAGAGTTATTATTTTAGTATCGAATTTTTAGCTTTGAACAATAATTTTTGAGACTATGTTCTTGAGTTCTAAGTTTGTATAGGGTTTTGAAGAACTTGAAGGTCAAAAGGTTTAAACTCCAAGATTTTGGACTTGGGTCTTGTGGATTCTTCACTCTTGACTTGTTTTGAGACTTAAATATTTATACCCATTTGAATGCAAATTCATTTTGGTATAAATTTCTATCTCTTTAGCATGTCTAGCTAAAACCCTAATTCTTGGGGTGTGATTTTGTGAATATGGGTTAGATTATTTGTTGGGTCTTGCTTGTTGGTGGTTTATTTGTTGTTTTGATGTGATTTCATTTAGTAGTTATGGTGGAACTTAATGGAATTGTAGTTGCAAATACGATTTCACCTTTGTGTTTCGGCTTGCTCGAGAGAGAGGTCGTAAAACTAAGACTACTAAATTGATGGCCGGTGGGAGTGGGTCGACACGAGGTTCAGCTCGAGAGAGTGAACCCTAGTCTCATTCCCACACTCAACTCGAGAGAGTGAATGGGCTAAGGCGGAGGCTGTTCTTATTGTGGCAAGTGGGTGTCCGAGAGGAACCCATTTGATTCGGGGTAAGTTGCTCGAGAGAGAATTTATCCCAATATAGTTTATCTTAGTCACAAATATTCAATGAATTTACTACCAAAAGAATGTATCCAACGATTTAGTCTATCCCGTATTCCTATCACATCCCAAGAATCTCGTCTCCATATTAGTTTCTTTCTTTATTTTCACTATTTTTGCTGTTTTTGTTTACTGTGACAAACCCCCATTGATAATTGACGCTTGCGTCACTCCTTAGATTTAGCATTTTTATATTCGAAAATGGTTTTAGCTATGACTAGTTAGAACTAAATTTTATTTTTCTATTAATTTTCACCACCACTCTGTTGGGACTCGACTCCAATCTTTGGTTGGGTTATTATACTATTGCACAATCGTAGACACTTGTATTGAAAGTTGTGTCTTGATTACGCAAACATCACTGGGATGCTAGTGTTGAGTCTTTTTGTTTAAGAATGTGCCTATAATCTCATTTGAGGATGAATGATCCCAAGGGGGAGATAATGTAGAACCCTGGATTCAAAAGAGGTAAAATTGCAGCTTTTGGAAAAGTTCTAGGTGTCACCCACGAGGGCCAACCACACCCCATGGTTAGACCACACCGCGTAGGTGAGCCTCGTGGGTAGAGCACTAGGAAGCTGCTTGAAGCAGTGACCCATAGCCAGGACCCATGCCCCGATGATGGGTCCACAACTCGTGGCTAGGGCTCCATCGATGGCCCAAATTCTCTATCTAGACCACGCCCAACCAGGACGAACCATAGGTCCATCCACGGTCCGTCGACGGGTCTCGTGGGTGGGCATGTTGGGACAGTTCAGTTGAGGGCTTAAGGGTCTTTTCTGGTTTTAATTTGATTGAAATGGTGTCGTTTTTCCTAGACCTAGACCACCTATATAAGGATTTTAGACCCCTAAACTCACTCAATTAAGTCATTCTCTAAATTTCCAAAAGAAAACCCAAAACTCCTACCAAATATTCTCTCTCTAGAAGGTGGAAAATGAAAAAGGAGAGGGAGATTGAAACGCGGTCAAGATCAAGTCTCCAAATATTCAAACTTTGGGTTGGGTTTGTGACTAAGGTATGGTGGCTTTTCATCCATGGGATCCTTCCTCCCATGGAGTCCCTTGAATTCCCCGATTGTGAAGTCTAAATCCCCAATTCTAGTTAAGGTTTCTTCCAATATTGTGGGTTGTGATGAATGTTGATCCAAATAGTTGGATTATGATTGTTTAAGATAGAATTGATAGAATTGCATGTACACATGCTTATCCTATGATTTTAGGGTTGAATTGATATGTTGGGTTGATGCCATGAGAGGGAAATTCTATAGGTTAGATATCTCCTTATAGGACTGATAATTTATGACTAAAATTGCTTTAGATTGAAGCATATATGATGAATATGATGTTAATTTCTTGAGAGTAATGCGTAGATAATGATCATGAGATGTATTGCTTTGAGAGTAAAGCCTAAACTATGATTTCTTGAATGCTAATCATATGATGTGGAAGGGATACTTCCTTTGATGAAGTGCTAAGCATGATTGAATGAATGTGAAAGGTTTACTCACATAAATGATTCTAGGTTGAAAGGATTACTCACCTAAAATGAATCTAGACAAAAATTCTTAATGAATGATGAGGCTAGAGGCGACTACCCTTGACCTCCATGTTGAAGGATATGTGGTGATTTACCATACTCCTTAGAGTTGCCTAAGAGGTGATTCCCCATGTTCTTATTATGATGAATGGACATGGAGGTGAGTACCCATGATCCTTATGAAATGATGTGGACGCGAGTACCCTTTTCATATGATGTGATTGTGGAGGCGAGTACCCATAATCTTAAAGTAAGTAATGCAAGAGGCGAATAAACATTAGACTTTATGAGCTAGGCATAGAGGCGAACACCCATGTCTTTAAAATTAAGTATGATTGATGTGATTACATTATGAAGTTGATATACCGTGAGTCTACGGTATTTATAATACATTTCACTTACAAGTTGTGTGTGTCTAGGGCCTTTTTGTATTGGTTTTTATCATATTTTGTAGGAAAGATGTTCAGGTGCGGAAGTAAAGAGACAGATGAAAGAAATGCAGAAAAGGTCATCTACGGACCGTAAGTCCACTGATGCTCCATAGATGGTGGTCTAAGATCAACAACCAAGGCATGGAAGGCAAATCAGGGAAATCTGACCAAGTGTGGAACCACGGTGCCCATTGACGGTCCGTAGATTGATACAACGAGGGTTCTAGTACTTGATTTTTTGAAGATTCCAAGTATGGAGCTACGGAGAAGGATTGACGGACCGTAGATTGATCGACGGTCCGTACTGCAGTTCCGTCGTTTGCTTCAGAGAAGCTGATGTTTGGAAGCTGAAATATTTTCTAAGTGTTGGCTGACGAAAAGGACTCACGGACCGTAGATCCATCGACGGTCCGTGAGTCAGTTTCGTGGAATGAAGACACGTGCCTGTAACAAACTTTCCTTATTTTGTTTTCCTTTTAATTTAGGACTTGTTTTCTATAAATAGGGCATGTAAACCTCGTTTTTGGGGGTTAGACATTATTGTTCTATTATAGTTCTTGACTTAGGAGATTAACTTGCTAGTTTAGCAATTATTAATTTCCTAAGATCGTTTTGAAGATTTTTGAGTTGCAATTCAAGTTGAATTTTTGGGTTTATTCTTCTTCTTACGTAAGTTCATAATTCTTTCATCTAAAACAATGAATTGTGTTCGTATGATTATGGGTAACTAAACTCCACAACTAGGGTTGTGGGAACCATGAGCGATTA
>JAJOOO010019358.1:0-16293 GCA_029582685.1 Solanum piurae | reverse complement strand
ACTCTTCCCCTTATTAATTTTTTGTCCAGAATGCTTCTCATATTCCTGCAATATAAAAGTAATCCTTTCTAGGAATAAACATCAATGAAAAAAAAAAATAGTGTCATCTGCATATGCAAAGTGGTTCAGTTTAGCACTCCACTTCGGCATCCCATACCCTACATATTGATTATCATCAAACAAATGATTAAGGGCTCTAGTTAAAACTTCTGTAGATAGAATAAATAGGGCAAAAGATAGAGGATCCCCTTGTTTTACTCCCCTGATTGAATGAAAGAAACCATGTGGATAACCATTTATAAGCACAGAGTAATAATTATTGGAAATCAATCTCCATATCAAGTAAACAAAGATGTTAGAAAACCCCATTTTCTCATCACCTTCTTTAGGAAAAACCATGACACCCTATCATAAGTTTTAGTCATATCAAGATTAATCACCACGTTGGAAGGTTTACCTCTCTTACTGATATTTGTAACCAGCTCTTGAGTAAGAAGGAAATTCTCAATAATACTTCTTACTTTGACAAAACCAGATTGATTACATGAGATGATCTTAGGTAATAAAGTTGATATTCTGTCATGAATGATTCTATAAAGGATCTTGTTAATAAAGTTACTCAAAGTATCTGAAAAAGTTTTCACATTATTCTTCTTAGGTATAAGGATCAAACTAGTATGAGTAATAGATTTAGGGAGAAAATTGTGAGTAAAAAAATCATGAACCATTCTGATAATATCATATCCAATAGTGTCCTAACATGTTTGGTAGAATATGCATGAAAGACCATCTAGTCCACTTGAACTATTCCCATTAAGTTTGAATACTGGATTTTTCACCTCAGTGCTGTCAGGAATAGCCTGTAATGCAACATTTTCCTCTTCACTCACCATTTTTGGAATATGAGCTAATGGAGAGAAGTCAGTTCTATCCTGCAAACATTGATTTTGATAAAACTGAACAACCTCATTAGCAATTTCCCCTTGATCTACTAACCAACACCAATCTTCATCAACTTCAGCTTCTGTCTTCTCCATTTCACCAAACTATGAAACAATCTGGTATTTCTATCTCCATTCACAAATCATTCATATCATGCTTTCGGCTACCAAAAAGATTCTTTAAGATGAAGGTATTTAGTGTATTCAACCTTAGCTTTTCACTTCACTATCATATTCTCCTCAGAAGGGTCATCTTCAAACAATTTCTCCTTTTGTCTGGCTATCTCTTCCTTTATTATTAATTGTTGAAAGATATTACCAAAAGTGTATTTTCTCCACACTAATAGACCATGATTTATATTCTTAATCTTCTTCTTAATATCTAAAAAAGGATCAGCTGAAATTTCTGCATCCCAATTAAGACTTACCACCTTCTTAAAATCTTCATGAGCAGTCCAGAATTTATGAAATCTAAAGGGTTTCTAAAAACTGGAGGAGTTGTTAGTACAATTAAGGAGTAGGGGAGCATGATCTGATCCATTTCTAGCAAAATTTCCAATCTTAGCGTGTGAGAAAAATTCTTGAAACTCAAAATTAATCAATATTCTGTCAAGCCTTTCAAAAATACAATCAACGCCTACTCTTCCATTCCACATATGTGAAAGGGCTACCCTTAAAGAAAACTTGTGTTAACTCTAAATCTTCAATTACTCATTATTATTTATGGATTTATGTGTTCAAATTAAGCATTGAAATGAGAAATTTGGGATTATCTTCAAGAACCCAAGAATTTAATAAATGGTGATTTTGAAGTGGTTTTGATCCCTATTTCAAAATGGTTTTCACTAATGAGTTCCTAAAGCCTTAAATATCATTTTCAAGTATTGTTTTTCAGATTCAAACATCCATTGAAATTGTATTTTGAGTTGATTGACCCATTTTTTTTACATAATTGTTGTGGGAATTATTGTTTCCAATGAGTGATTGTAAATACATGATTATTATAGATTGTGTGGATTTGGAAGTGATTTGGAAGGGGAAGACACAAATCTTAGAGTGATTGTTGATTGATTTAACGTAAGTGGCTTCCTAAACCTTGTATTCTAGTAGAATTTGTGTACTTCCTTCATTGATTGTGTGTTGGGAGTAATGGGGATGAGGTGAAGGGTTTACATTATCCACTTGTTATATCTAAATGAATATAAAGAGGTTGAAATGAAGCCAGTCATGTGATGAACATGATGATTTAAATTGTCTTATTATTACCCTTGTTGATTGATTGATGAAATGCTTGAAAGCATGATTGTGGACTGGAATTAAATGATTTGTTGTCTATTCCGCGTGGTGTGATATTGTTTCTGTGCATTGATTGTGAACAATGTGAAGACATGTGATGATTCATAATGCGGAGGTCTTTACCAGTGAGCGTTGTAATGCCGAGTTCATTTCTGGAGAAGTTTTTATAAAAATGATGGAAAATGGTTCTGACTAGTGATATAAAGCTGATGGGAAATGGTTCCAGCTAGAGATGTAAAGCCGATGGCAGATAGTCTGGCTAATGATATAAAGCCGAAGGGAAATGGTTACGGCTAATTATTTGATATAAAGCAGATGGAAAATATTTTCATCTAGTGATTTGATATAAAGCTCATAGGAAATGATTTTGGTTAGTGATTTTTGTGCCGATGGGAAATGGTTCCAGTGAGAGATTGATCATTGTCCCCGAGGTAGGTGAGCTGATTAGACTGATTCTTGAAGAAGCCCGTTGTTCCCGATATTTCATCCATCCGGGTACAACAAAGATGTATCATGACTTAAGCCAGCACTATTGGTTGTGTGGTATGAAGAGAGATATTGTAAATATTTTTGAGGAGTTTGACTTGTCAACAAGTCAAGTGTGAGCACCAGTGGCCTGGAGGTATATCTTAGAGGATTCATATTCCTAGTTGGAAGTCAGAGCGGATCACTATGGACTATGATTTAGGACTACCTAACACTTTGAGTGGTAATGATCACATTTGGGTGGTTGTCGATTGGTTGACCGAATCGCCTATTTCATCCTGGTTCGGTAAAGTATACATTGGAAAAGTTAGTCAAGCTTTATATCAGTCAGATTGTGTGATTGCATGGATTCCTAGTTTCTATTCTCTCTAATTGAGGTTTCATTTTCACATTCCATTTCTGGAAAGCTTTGCAGCATGGTTTGGGTACTCGGTTAGATATGAGTACAACTTATCATCCTTAGAAAGATGGTCAGCCCGAGCAGACGATTTAGGTGTTGGAGGACATGTTTCGAGCTTGTGTGATTGATTTTGGTGCTTGATGGGATCAACATTTTCCCTTATCAGAGTTTGCCTATAATAATAGTTATCATTCCAATATTCAGATAGCCCTTTTTGAGGCGTTGTATGGCAGACGGTGTAGATCTCTGATTGAATAGTTTGATTCAGCTGAGTTGGATTCATTAGATACAAACTTGCTTAAAGATGTTATTGATAAGGTTTTTATAATCCAGGGTAGACCGTTGACAGCCTAAAGTTGATAGAAGTGATATGCGGATTGGAAAGATTGAGCCCTAGTATTCATCAAGGGTGATCATGTTTGGCTCCGAGTGTCACTTATGAAGGGTGTGATGAGGTTCGAAAGAAGGGAATCTTAGCCCTAGATTTATTGGAACCTTTGGGATCTTGAGTTACGTGGGAGAGATGGCCTATAAGTTGTCCTTGCCACCTAGTTTGTCAGTTGTGCATCCCATGTTTCATGTTTCCATGCTTCGAAAGTATGTGTCGGATGATTCCCATGTACTTTCCCTTGATTCAGTTGATTTGGGTCTAGACTTATCTCTTGAGGAGGAGCCTATAGCCATTTTGGATAGGCAGGTCCGGAAGCTTAGGACCAAGGAGATCACTTCAATGAAGGTGCAATGGAAGCATCATTCAGTTGGAGAGGTGACTTGGGAAACTAAGTCAGATATGTGTGCTAGATATCCTCTATTTTTAAGCTTTATGTACTTTCTTTTGCTTTATGTTCAAGGACTAAAATGGTTTTTAGTGGTGGATAATCTATGACCCGATTGGTCAAATTTTAAAAATTCATGAATTTACCATTTTTACCCTCCCGATACTAACCCCGAGTCTTCTATAATTCAGTTTAAAAAGTTGGTTTCAAATTTGAGTTAAAGGTTGAGAATTTGGTAAGTTTTGAGTTGGAAAGGCTAAGTTGTTAAGAAAGTGTTTTACGGTGTCTTTTGGAGTTTCAAGTGTCGTAATGAGATTCTGTTGATTCCATCAGTCCCGTAATGTGAAATATGGTACGAGAGAGTTGTCAGCTTCTGATTTCAAGTCTTTTTGAGGATTTGAGGTCCTAAGTTGTGAAATTGTGGAATTTTAACCTTTGGGTTGACTTTGGCCTACATTAGGGGTTCAGATGCTTGGATCAAAATTTCGAGAGCTCTGTTGGATTCAGGGGATGATTTTAGGCCTAGGTAAGGTCCTAGTTGATTTTTGAGAAGTCCCGAGTTGGTTTTAGCCTTTTAGGCATGAGTTAGTTTCTTGTGGTTTTCACAGGTGCCGGGTCAAGGAGACCTAAGATTCCTATTTTAACGGATTCATTAAGTCCAGAACGTCAAGTATAATTTATTTGAATATGTTGTTTGTGTGCATGGTGTTCCAAACAAATCCTGAGAGTCCTTTCGAGGTTTAGAGTGTTGGCTGATTTTCTGATGTCTGAGTTCTGGTGCGCTCCGCTTTTGCGAGAGATGGCTCACTTTTGTGAGGATCACTTTAGCAAGGTTTGAGTCTCTTTTGCGAATGGTTAACCCCTATTGACCTTTGCATTTGCGAAGAAACCATCACTTAAGAACCTTCGCTTCTCGTCGTAGGAGAGAGGCCCGCAAAGCGAATCCCTCTCGTTTTTACGATATCAAAGAGGGTTTTTGGCCTGCCATTTTGGATTACCATATTTTTACCATTTTTGAGTATTAGGATATTCAGGTGGAAATTTGGACAAGGTTTTTGGAGGAAATTCTTTTGGGTAACGATTTTTAACTCTAAATCTTCAATTACCCATTATTATTTATGGATTTATGTGTTCAAATCAAGCTTTGAAATGAGAAATTTGGGGTTATCTTTAAGAACCCAAGAATTTAATAAAATGGTGATTTTGAAGTGGTTTTGATATCCTTTTTTAAAATGGTTTTCACTAATGAGTTTCTAAAGTCTTAAACATCATTTTCAAGTATTGTTTTCTTAATTCAAACCTCGATTTTGAAATTGGATTTTAAGTTGATTGGCCCAGTTCTTTACATAATTGATGTGGGAATTTTTGTTTCCGATGAGTGATTGTTAATAATTTATTATTATAGATTGTGTGGCTTTGGAAGTGATTCACAAGGGAAAGACTCAGCTCTTGGAGTGATTGTTGATTTATTTAAGGCAAGTGGCTTTATAAACCTCGTATTATAGTAAATAAATTCATGTACGTCCTTCCTTAATTGTGTGTTGGGGGTAATGGTGATGAGGTGAAGGGTTTAAATTGTCCACTTATTATATCTAAATGAATAAAAAGGGGTTGAAATGGAGAAGGTTATATAATGAACATGATGATGTGAATTACCTTATTGTATTATTGTGGACTTGAATTGTATGATTTGTTGTCTCTTCTATGTGGTGTGATATTTCTTATGTGTATTGATTGTTAATATCATGATGATTCATTATGTCGAGGTCTTTGCCGGCGAGTGTTGTGATGTCGAGGTCATTTCTGGCAAAGTATTTATAATGACAATGGGAAATGGTTTCAGCTAGTGATATAAAGCCGATGGAAAATGGTTATGTCTAGTGATGTAAATTCTATGGGAAATGGTTCCAGCTAGTGATATAAAGCTGATGGGAAATGGTTCCGACTAGTGATATTTTGCTGATGGAAAATAGTTCCGGTGAGAGATTGATCATTGTGAATTGATGCATTTGAGGCCTATGCGTGACTTGTTTGCTAATTATGATTGATGTACTTGTTCCGTGTAATTGAACTACTTGACATTGACATTGACTTATTTGACTTTTTGGATGGTTGAATTATGAAGATTGAACTCTGGATATTAGGCCTTTTGAGCCGTGTATTGTAGAAATGCTAGGTTGGGTTGACTTATTTGTAGGTTGTAGTTTGAGGAGGTTCGGTTAGAGTGAATAGGATATTTATTTTCTAGCTAGATGCCTTGTTTACTAGGTTGCTTGCTTGGTACCGTGTTTTTAGTACTCACCCCTTGCTTCTACACGTATGTAGGTTTCGAGTTCGGATCCGTGTGATCTTCTTCTTTTCTCCTAACAAGGCTCATCGAAGGATTTGAGAGGAAGTTGTTTTTCATAATGATGGACCCTCTTTTCCTTTCCTTTAATCTTCTTCCTACTTGAGAAACAAAGACTGAGACTTATATTTATCTTTTGAATTCTGTATTTTTGTTAGTGGCTTGTACACTTGACAACTACGTTTTGGGGTATTGTTTAGAATGAATAAGTTTTCTGCCCTTGTCTTATTCTTGCTTTATATTTCCACATTACTTTAGTTCTCGTTGGGTTGAGGCTGACTTGGGAGAAGGCAAGTGTCATCATGTTGGGTTTTGATGAGTCGAGTATGTTTCAAACTGTATTAGTGATCAAATCATATCTCATGCAGAGAGAATTCAGATAAGTGGAAATCATATAACTAGAGAAGTTCTTAACTATGTATACTAGAGAGGGAGTATTTCAAGTAGGACAAAGGAGAATTTTTGGATGTTAGGGTATATTAGTGGTACTGCATGTGTGAACCTTGTTGAGAGTTCTTGTATGAGATCTATCATGGGAAATTTTTGTTTCCTGATAGCCTTTATATTTATCTTGTCGTTTAGTACACGTTTCAACTAAGTGTGATTGACTTTAAGGGCTATTAGGCCTAGTTTTTCCGTTTTCAGGATTTGTTTACTATCACAACTAATGTTCCAACATCCCGACAGTGTTATTACATATGCTTGGGTGTATCATTCCCTGGGTGGTTACTGGATCATCTCAATCTTTGGGTTATATTAATTGGAACCTCTCTTCCTGCTATGAGTGTTTGGTGGTTGGTTTTGGCTTAACTTAATGTTTTAGCAAGTATTAGTTCAGAATTTCTCCTGGTTATGTGGGAAAATGATTCAACTTAATGGTTGTGTTGTGGTTTAGAGAGTTTTGATTTAGGTTTGGTTCATGGGTTAGTCCGTGGCATGGTAATCACTCCTGGTTTGCAGTTTTTTTCAATTTTGGGTTTGGAAGTTCAAGTCTTGACAGTTGATCCTGATGGTATGGTCCTAAGAATAAGTTCACTTGGGAAAGTAAAGGCTGACTTTGGAAATTAGGCCTTAGGATCTAAGTAACTTCGAGTATTCTTCTTTCGCCTTCTTTATGTTCGAGGATGAACATGGTTTTTAATAGTGGATAATGTAATAACCCTGAAGGTCATTTTTTGAAAATTATTATTTTTACCCCTTTAGATTGTTAACCCGAGTCTTCTTTGAACAATTTATAAAGCTGGTTTTGAAATTTGATTGTAAAGTTGTGATTTTTGGAAATTTTAGAGTTTTGGAGAGTTAAAGTTGTTAAAAGTGAATTTTGTTAACAATCGGAGCTATGAGTCTCAAAATGGAATTCTGTCAGTTCCAACAGCTTCGGAATGTGAATTTTGAGTTAATAGGACTATTGGCTCAAGTCTTGAGGTATTTATATGAGTTTTGAAAGAGCTTTTGTGTTTTGAAAGTTGAAAGCATAAGATAGTTGACCAAAGTGAAAATTTGGTGATAGCAAGCTCGGAATGGAATTATGACCGTTCCATTAGCCCTGTAACATGGTTTTTGGTCTAGATGTATTGTTAGTTTGGGTCCCAAGGTTTTTGGTTTGATTTTGATCCATTAGACGAGATGCGGAAAAAGTTAATGCTAAAGTTTGACTTTAGTCAACGTTTGAGGTTAGAAAGATTATTTTCATGTTTTGATGATTTCACTAGGTCCAAATGGTGATATTTGACCTAGTTGAAGGCTTGGTTCAATTTCTGAAGCTTTTGGATGAATTTCATGTTCTTATTTGGAAATTTGGAGATTCTTAAGTTAATGTTGACTTTGGTCAACATTAGGTTAAGGTGACCTGGTTTGGATGTTTTGATGATTCCATTGAGTCTGATATATAGTTTTCAAGCTAGAAACATATTTGGTTTGTGTTCAGAAGGTTCCAAATGAGTTTTGGGTGAGTTTCAAGCTTTTAGGGTGCCTTGGTGTTGTTTCAGCAATTTGCATCAACTAAAAGGTTTGCTATTAGTTTTAAAGAACGAAAAATTATTTCGAAACTTCTGAAAGTTTTTAAGCATGAATTATATGTCTGATCTGCAAAGTTTGGTGCATTTTTGCTAAGTCGAAATTGGACTTTTATTGTGATATATGAAATACTTGTTTTTTTTAATTAAAACAGGACCAAAGGTCCACTTTATTAACTCAAATGGAAACAAAGCCCAAGTCTTAAATGAAACAAAAAAAAACAGAGAAACGCCAAGACAACAAAAATTTAAAAAGAAACAAACACAGACAGACAAAGCCCTAAATATTCGTCGGAGAAATCTGATGTCACCGGAGAAGCTAGATTCGCACTCCAGTGAGCTCCAATCTCCATTCCCAGATCGATGGGACGAAGGCAATATCCACGATCTTGGGTGAATTTCATTCAGCATTTACCAAGTCTCACCAATGTTATGAAATCAACACCTTTGAAGACTTCTTCAGCTCCGAGCTTGTCCTCAACCATGACAAATCTAGGTATGACCCTTCTCGTACCACCTACTTTATGAAAGACTCATTCTGAGGTTTATGCTAATCTTTTCCCATGACTTGTGCAGATTGAGCTCCATAGAGCTGATACCACTGCCTCAATTCATGTTCAAGATCAGTACCCACCCCTATGTCCAAGGTAACCCTCAAACTTTGAAAAAAAAATTGACATTGTCTCTGTACAACTGAACTGTGATTGAATCGTCTGTTTTGAATTCGTTTTATCATTATGATCTACACAGCTTGTTTTTACCCTTCTTGATTCTTATATTTGGGGTTCCTTACTTATTCAACTGTAGAACCATTTTTACTTGTGCTAGTAGTTCATTATTGTGGTTAAAATGAATGGAATTTGTACCTGCAAAATTAACAACCATATTAGTTAAATAATCTGCAAGCTTATTCCCTCCTCTGAATGTATGCAATACTATCACATTTTTGTTCTCCATTGCCTCCCTAATCTCTCTAATGTCTACTGGGATAGTCTAGGGCACTTCCCAAATTCCATCCAAAATCCACTTAATGATTAAAGAATATGTTTTCATTATAAGAGGGAGGAGATTATGACTCAAGCAATACAACAAACCCCCTTTAAAGCCTTTCACTTCAGCCTCTAATGCAGAATAACCATCAGTTTTCCATGCTTCAGCATACACTAAATCTCCATGCTCATCTCTAATGCAAAATGCATTTGACCCAATTCCTCCATCTGAATTGCATTTGTAACTATCCCCTTTAGGACACTTCCATCTTACCATTGTAGTATTAATTAATGGTATGTAGCTCTCCAGAGCTTGTACAATGGTTGGCCAACTGCTAGGCATTTCTGCTAACTAGGGGTATATTATTTTTGCCATTAGATGAATATTTCTTTTAATCTCTAAAACCATGGAATGTATAGTCATACTTTCCATGTAAGATCATATTTCTTCTTTTCCACACTTGCCAAATGATGAAGCTTGGTACTGCACTGCACAAAAGTATCAACTTAGGTGCACAATCTTCATCCCACCCCTTATATATGGTATGTTTCATCTGATTAAATGGACCCTTCATACCAATAGCTCCAGCAAACAACTTCCATAGATAATTGGCATGATGACATAGGACAAACAAATGGTTAAACGATTCTGAAATGTTATTTTCAGAACAACAACATTCCATCTTATCAGTTATCATGTTTCTAACCAGCACCTCCAATTGGAATTCTCTTAAACTATATTCTCCACATCAGAAAAGAGATTTTAAAGGGTAATCATTTTTTTTCAAATAAACATAATATCCTTCTAAGGGTATTTTCTGCTTCTTATAATCTCCCATGCACTCCCTACAATGAACAATCCTTTACTACTAGGCATCCACCACTGCTAGTCCCTATCTTTTGTCTGTTGAATGTGACCCATAACATGAGTCACATGATCAAAAATATTTTACCAATAAGCTTTGTCATCAGGTCATTATTCCACCTCTCATCCACTCTAAGTTGATTAACTTCTTCAAAATTCCCATCTATAACATGACCAACAGGCATAATATATTTTAATGCTCCAAGTTGTGTCCAATTATCATGCCATAGGCTGGCATGTCCACATCTAGGTTCCCACCATATTTCTTGATCAAAATTAACTCTAGCTATTAACATCATCTTCCAAACTTGAGATCCCCCCTTCCATTCCACCACTTGAGGTTTAAACCTCTTGCAGTACTTGTTCCACATATAATAATCCCATAGAGAATCTTTAGTTCGAAAGTTCCACCAAAGCTTTGAAAATACAACCTTGGACACATCAAAAAGGGATCTAAAGCCAAGCCCCCAATTCTTCTTTAGGTAGATAAGTGTCATCCCATGCTATCCAGTGCTTTGCCCTGCCATTTTCTTTGAAATTCCATAGGAATCTTGCAAAAATCCTCTGAATGTCCTTAATTACACATATTGGTGGCACTGGAACTGAAAATAAATATATAGGTATACTTTGTAACAAATGTTTGATCAATACCACCTTACTACCAAAATACAGAAGCTTACCTTTCCAAACTTGCAACTTGTTCTGAACTTTCTTTAGCTTAAAAGCTCTCTTGGAAATCTCAATTTCCCTTTCTTGTTCAAATGTGAAAATATTTTAAACTCTTGGGAATACTTAGTTCCCATACAATCTTTGTAAAATGAACTTTACTCTTACTCTTTACTGAAAACTAGCTCAAAGGCTCTTTTGGAAATCTCGGTTTCCTTTCTCGTTTAAATGTAAAAAAACATTTACTCTTTGGGAATACATAGTCCCGATATACTCTTTTGAAGAAAAATGACTTCAATCTTTACTCTTTACTCAGCTCAAAACTTAAGTCTTAAAACAAAGTTAAAACATTTGTAAAAGACTTTTGGAAAACTCTTTGAACTCAACTTGAATTGACTCGTAACTTCTCTTGACTTTGACTCTTAACTTTCCTTGAATTGAATTATGGATTCAGGATTGTGATTTGTGATAGGAACGATCTCATGATGTTTAGGAGTGTTTTTAGATAGTTAAACATGAGAAAAGATCAATAATTCACTGTCTGGAAACTAGTCCGCGACGCGGAGATGTATTTAAATTTTTGGTAGTGAAAATAACTTTTGAGGCAGAACGGTCCGTGACTGCACCACGATGCGAAGAAACTTTTCTCAAATCTGAGGAGCAGGTCCACGATGCGGCCCCACTGCCCAGATTCGCCCGACTTTTTCCTTCTTCATTTTCCAGTCCCAATTCGCCTAAACTCAACTATTTTTCTCAAATTCTCTTTAGATTCAGATACCCAGCATTACTACCCAAGAACCTAACTCAAATTAACTCTAAACTCGACGTAAAGATCTCAGAAACTTCTCAATATCCGCCCAATTCAAAAATGACATCAAATTCAAGAATACATATCAAGAACATCAAAATTTCAACCTTTTTAGAACGAATTTCGATGAACTAAACATGCTTGGTGCGTGGGTGAACGAACCCAACTCTATGAAAGTCTCACATACCTCGTAGGGATCACCCATTGACGAAATCCACAAGCTATTCTTGAAGAACTTGATAATTCTTGCTCCTTCTCCTCTTCCTTTCTCTTCTCTCAAAACCCTAAATTAATTTTCAAAAGCGTAAACTGACCAAGTTCATTTTAGACCCCTAAGTAATTACCAAAGAAACGAAATTCATTCATGGGGCATGGAAAAGACCATAATGCCCTTCTAAAACCCGGATTAGACTTTCCTTAATTGAACAACCCAACTTCAAATGGGCATATCTCATTCATACGAACTCGGAATCATGCAAACTCGGCGGCGTTGGAAAGATTATTACAAGATATTTCCTATGATATCTGGAAACACACCTAACTCATCCTAATCTAGGATTTATGGTCGTTTAAAGTTGACCAAAAACCATACTTAACATAACTTAACCCATTTTCTAGATTTTTCATTCTTTCCAAAAATGACTCTTTCTAAATCTAACTCTTTCTAGCGAGATGTTACAATATCTCCCCCTTGGGAATATTCATCCTCGAATCATATTACTCTTACTAGGCTAAGTGTGTAACATCTAAGATCCAGCTCAAACACCCAACAAGCAAAATGTGAATACAACATGCCAAATAGACTCATGCTGCCTACGAGACCTTGGTAAACTTGTGATGAGATCCATATTGATCATCTCTCACTTTTATTCAAGAAGTTCTATATCCTGAGCCATACCACTGGTCCTTTGGTGCTCTACTTTAACTTGTTGGCAATTCGGGCACTTAGCAACAAATTCTGCAATGCCCTTTTTCATATTACTCTACCAATAAACTTCTCTCTTATTGTGATACATCTTTGTGGAACCTGGATGGATAGAATATATGGAGCTATGAGTTTTCTCCATGATCCTTTCTTGAAGTTCATCCACCCTTGGTACACACAATCTACCTTGATACCTCAGTACGCCATCTCCCCCTTGTTCAATAGCCAATACTTTTTGCTTATGAACATTTGCCTTTAATTCAAGCAAAATGGGATCTTGGTATTGCTTCTCTTTTAAGTCTGACAGTAATGATGATTCATCACCATTACTCCTCCTTCTGTGGAATCCATTAGTCAAACTCTTAATGGTGCAAGTTTATGCACATCTTTCGCTAACTCTCTCTTTTCTTCTTCAACATGGGCGGTACTACCCATAGACAACCTGTTCAAGGAATCAGCAACAATATTAGCCTTACCTGGGTGATAAAGAATACTCATGTCATAATCCTTGAGTAATTCCAACCACATCCTTTGTCTGAGATTAAGCTCTTTCTGACTAAACACATACTGAAGACTCTTGTAATCAGTGAACACTTCCACATGAACACCATAAAGATAATGGTGCCATATTTTCAAAGAAAATACTACGGCAGCCAACTCTATGTCATGGGTTGGATAATTTTTCTCATGGACTTTCAACTATCTGGAGGCATAAGCTATAACTTTGCCATTCTGCATTAACACACAACCCAAACCAACTCTAGATGCATCACAATATACAACAAAGCCTTGCATACCTTCTGGTAAGGTCAATACTGGGCAGTAGTCAATCTCTTTTTCAATTCCTGAAAGCTTTTCTCACAACCTTCAGACCATTGAAACTTCACTATTTTCTAAGTTAACTTTGTCAAAGGGGATGAAAAAACCCTCTACAAACCTTCTATAATATCCAGTCAACCCCAAAAAACTCCTAATATCAGTTGGAGACGTGGGTCTAGGCCAATTCTGTATTCCCTCTATCTTTTGGGTATCAACTCTAATTCTATCACCGAACACTATGTGGCCCAAGAATGTCGCAGACTCAAGACAAAACTCACACTTAGATAACTTGGCATATAACTCCTTATCCTTTAGAGTTTGTAGAACTACTCTGAGATGACTAACATGATCTTCCTCATTCCTCGAATAGATTAGAATGTCATCAATGAACATGATAACAAACATATATAAATAAGGCTTGGATACTATATTCATAAGGTCTATGAACGCTACAGGTGCATTGGTTAAACTGAACGACATGACCAGAGACTCATAATGACCATAACGGGTCCTGAGTGTTGTCTTTGGAATATCACATTGCCTTACTTTCAACTGATGGTAGTTAGATCTGAGGTCTATCTTAGAAAAACAAGAAGGACCCTGAGGCTACTCGAAAATATCATCAATTCTTGAAACAAGATACTTGTTCTTGATGGTAACCTTGTTGAACTGACGGTAATCTATACACATCCTAAGGAAATCATATTTCTTTATCACAAATAAGACAGGAGCACCTCAAGGTGAGACATTTGGTCGAATAAAACCTTTCTCTAAAAGTTTTTTCAACTACTCTTTTAACTCTTTCAACTCTGCTGGTGCCATTTTATATGGCGGAATAGATATAGGATGAGTATCGGGAAGAGTGTATATACCGAAGTCTATCTCTCTCTCAGGAGGGATTCTGTAAAGATCATCTGGAAAGACTTCTAGAAATTATTTTACTAATGGAACTGACTGAATATGAGGTATCTCAACACTAGAGTCATTAACTCGGACTAAGTAATAGACACACCCCTTGGAAACTAACTTACTCGCCTTAAGGTACGAAATAAAATTACCCTTGGGCACTGCTCAACTGTTCTTCAACTCTATAACTGGCGCACTGGGAAACTAGAACTTGACTACTCGAGTTCTATAATTTATTTATGCATAACAGGCATGAAGCCAATCCATACCTAGAATGAAATCAAAATCTACCATATCTAACTCAACTAAGTTGGCCATAGTACTCTTGTGATTGACGAAAATTGTACAATCACGATAGAGTCTCTCACGTAGAATAGAATCACCAACAGGTGTAGAAACACTGAAGGGCTCAAGAAGTTGCTCAGGAAGAATATCAAAATTTAAGACTTGGATCATACCAGTGACAACATCTGGCGAATCCTCTTGCTCTCGGTGACTAGTGATACCATAAAGATGGTTTCCTTCTCCGCCTACCCCTAAAGTAGCTCATTTAGATTCAGCTCTCTCTGGTGGAGCAACTGAAGAATATTGGGCTCTATTACCCTCATTACCATTACTTTGCATGTTCTTAGGATTCTCTCTCATAAAATGACCGTTATGGACACACTTAAAGCAACCAGTGGAGCCATCACGACACACCCCTAAGTGGCTTCTACCACACTTAGCACATGCAGGAGTCTTAGTACCCCCTTGTGCCTTACTACCTACGAATGTGCAGGTCTAGCTCTGAAGTTCTGAGAATTCTAACTATTGTACTCATAGTTGTTCCTTGGTGCAGGTGCACTAGCAGATGATGAAGCAGGTCCTTTCTGCTTCTGTTGGAAAGAAGATCGGTTCGCATTACTCTTTTGATGCCCAGATTCATTCCCTAATGTCTTAACTCTCTTGTTCTTAAGCTTTTCTCTATCCCTCAGTTTGTCCTCCTAAACTTGTTAAAAATGGATCATCGGTCTTGCAATGTCCATGTCACCTATTAGCATGGTTGTCTTACTTTCCTTACTTGACATACGAGTTAACCCAACAACGAATAAACGTATCCTACTCGTCATGTCAGCAGCCATCTATTTGCTTCTCTTAACTCACAAGGAAAGAAACGCCTCATGAAGATACTCTCGACCATAGGTCATGTAACACCCCTCAAAATGAAATAGGATAAAGTAGAGCCTCACATGGGTTTTATGCATTAATAACTTGTTAAAATAATGAATAATATCCTTTTAAGTCAGTTTTAAAGAGTTTGGAAGTCAAACATCAAGGGACGACCACGACGTTCGGAAACTAGTCTTTTATGTGTTGGTGTGTTCTAGTATGTTGTTCATGTTTTTATGTGTTGTTTGGAGTCTAAAATCAGTGGAGGTGACCCTAGTGTCTTAATAAATGTTTTTAGGGTCAAAACGTTCGAATACGACGCCCCGGGACCACCCTAAAGGTCCCCGAGGAGGACCCCAAACCTTGGCCAAACAAGCTGACAAGGCAGCTTGCAAGTTATGATTGGAGGGAGTGACTCCGCGTCGCGGATCTGCTCCACCAAGGGCCAAAAAGTTTGGTCCGCGTAGCGGACATGTCGCAGACTTTACTGTCTCAGAATTTAATTTCTAGAAACTTGCGGGAACACCTCCGCGTCGCGAACTTGATTCCCGATGAAAACTGCGAAAATAGAACTCAAGTTTGACTTGTTTTAAAGGTCCAACTAAGTGAAGGGTACTTTGGG
This sequence comes from Solanum piurae, assembly GCA_029582685.1. Classification (NCBI taxonomy): domain Eukaryota; kingdom Viridiplantae; phylum Streptophyta; class Magnoliopsida; order Solanales; family Solanaceae; genus Solanum; species Solanum piurae. The sequence goes on along the minus strand of JAJOOO010019358.1, from coordinate 283 downwards.
TACTTTGGGGAATTATTATATACGGTTATTATAACTATTTTAGGGTATTTTAAGTTGGCTAAAACCCCCAAAACCTAGAATTAGACCCCATTCTTCAATTGACCCTTCCCTCTCTAAAATAGATTCTCTCAAAACTCCATTGAAGACCTTGATGAAGCTCAAGCTAGAAGATGGGTTTTCAACTGATTTCTTCTTCAATTTCATGGGTCTTCCATAATTAAGGTATGGTAACTCTTGATTCTTGAATAACCTCTCATTCAAGGAGTTCTATCAAAGATTTTCA
>JAJOOO010019356.1:0-14522 GCA_029582685.1 Solanum piurae | reverse complement strand
TTTTTTAAGAAGTGTGTAAAGTTAATAGTGGACAAGTATTATTAAACAGAATGAGTAATAAATATAATATAATGATCAAGCGTATATTATTTAGAATTTAAATTCAAGATTGAAAATACACAGATTAGTTGTAATTTTTTCACACCCTTAAATAAAAAATGTAAAATCATATACTTTTTTTATTAACGAGGAAATATTCAAATGTGCTAAAGTAATATTTGTTTTTCCTTCACGCATTTAGTTGTTGTGATATATCATAAGTTCATAACAACCTATTTTGTTAGTATTATTTTATTATAATAAACATGTGATGTATTAGACCACTAGTCAAACAATTACGACTATGCTTTTTATGTGTTATAGGTGGCATTTATGATTAGTCATATTTGGTATGAAGATGATCAATAATAAGTCCGAGATAAAATTATAATTATTATATTTATATATAGTTAGGGATATTATTTAATTTTGATTTCTAAGATAATTTGTCTCCTTATTTGTACAATAATAATAAAATAATTTATTCGATGTCATAATATAATTCATGAAATAATTTTGTTTATCCTATTTCTAACAAGCAACCCCTTGTTATTTAGATTTTTAAACGACTTTGAGATTAAGAAAATGATTCATTTTATTATAGAGAAACATAAACAAAGTATTTGAGAATTACGAGCAGTAATCATTAATTGAGGCAGTTTCACTTGATGTCCAAGAAAATTAAATGATAAGTTAATAATTTAAGAGACTTTAAACAACTCATTATTTATTATCACAAGATTAATTATAATTGATAGTAGAAATATCCTCAAATAATTGATTTTGTGATCCCACTATATACAAAGCTAATAATTCAACAACATTTTTTTTGTGGTAGCTAATTTATTTCTCAATAATACATATGTTTGTGAAAACCCTTTTTGTCTTTGATCATTTTATTTTCAAAGAGAAAAAGATATTCGGAAAAAAATATAGAAATAGTCATGTTATGACAAAATTTTAATTATTTGTTTTACTAAGACAAAAGTATAATTAGTCATTGCTTACTTTTATAGCTATTCTTGCTATTTTATTTTCAAAGAGAAAAAGATATTCGGAATAAACATACAAATAGTCCTGTTATGACAAAATTATAATTATTTGTTTTACTAAGACAAAAGTATAATTAGTCATTACTTACTTTTATAGCTATTCTTACTATATATTCAATATTCAATACAACATAACTTTGTGAAAAGAGGGTGGAGATTTCCAACTAGGACTAGAAAATACTAAAAATAAATAGTACTTTATTTAATCGAAAGATATAATATCACATATATGCTTCTATTTTGTTGAAGAATTTTATCATGTCTATTTCTTATATATTTTAATTTAATTGAATATTTGAATTGTATATTTAAATAAATATTCACGTTAAATTTAATCGAGAAAAAGAAGAAGAATATTGATAAACTATTTTTTTGACTGATTAAATAGGTGTAACCCCGAAAAACTTTATTTGCCAAATATTCATGAAATAAATTCCTTCATGTAATTTGTAAAATGCAAAACAACTTCTCCTTTGATGACAAAAATATTGACTTGTAATCAATTACTATCCTAATTTGCCTTTTCCTTCCTCTTTCTCAAGTCAAACAAGGAAAAAGAAGAAGAGAGAAATAATATTAGAAAATTATTTTATTTATTTGATTTAGAAATGTTTTTATAAATATATAAAAAGCAAAAATCAAAGCACACTTGCATCGAGATAAAAAAAATTATCTTGAAATTTATATAGTAATTTCAATTTGTTTATGATTGATGTGTAATTATTATTATATCTTAAAATTCACTCCTTCCCCCATAAGGAGAAGAAGAAGAAAAGAAGAGAAATTGAACCTATGGGGGAAGAAGAAGAAAAGAAGAGAAATTGAAAAGAGTTTGATTTTAAAAAATGAATAGAAAAAAAACACAACTAAAATCAATACAAATCATGTATCTCCATAGCACACAAATGAAGTTATCAGACAAGAAATATAAATTTAATGGTTTTTAATTTTTGTTCCCAAATTTGATGCTCTATAGTATTTGCTCTTCAATACTTTAAGTGAAAAATAAATAGATATATAAATATTCCTGACACTAAAATAATAAAAAAAAAAGTTGTAGCCATAAGTTTATAATTTTATATTATTATTGTATACCACAAATTATGCCTTTAAGTCATGACTATACTGCACTTAGCAGCGTATGCAGTTTTGTAAAAAAAATAAAAAGACATAAATTGTCAAAATCTGAAGTTGGTCTTTAGGGGCATATGTTTTTTATTATTTTTAGAGTTTTTTTTTATGAATAAACATAATGTTGTACGAATTGCTCTTAAAATGAATTGCTTTTTATTTATTTTTCTCTTTTATCAACTTAATTTATGCCTAAGTTTTAAAAATCGAATATGTTTTAAAATTTACTTATAAGGTAAAACTTGTGGTTAATTGAATATGGTCATTGTCTTAAAATATATTGAAACTTTTAGCTTAAAAACAAAAGTTAGAATGCATGTCAAATGTGCAATGTATCTAAGTTCTAACTTTTTATTGTAAGGCAGAACTTTTAGTCAATTAAGGAGGTTCATTACTTAAAAAAATCCTGAATATCTGTCTCGTGAGAAAAGTTAGAAAGACAATATACTTAAGGTCTAACTTTTGCCTATAAAACACAAGTTTTGATCAACTTGATATATTTAATGTCTTAAATATCATGAACGTCTTATGAACAAAAGTTGGATTTTTTCTTAAGCATGAACTATACTTTTTTTAAAAAAAAAAAAGTTAAATGGGGCCGGAAGTTCAAAGACCACATCTTATGATGTTGTTTTTGTTACACTTTTTTTTTTTTTTTACAGAGGACAATATATCAAAACCAGCCCATCTTGCGTCCATTTATTAGTTTGACCCATATTCTCAACCAAATAGCATCAAGAACTAGGACGAAGAAATATTTATCATTGCTTATCTATGGGTAAACAATATAAATTCTACTAGTTCAAGCATAATTACGTACCCTATTGTGAGTTTTAAAATTATCATTCGTGTAAGATTTTGATCTCCATATACATGTGATCAAAATTAGGTGTAATTTATTTCAGATATATTGTTTCTCAATAGATTCGCATATATCTAGGACACACTGACTCTCTCACTTGTTTCTCTCTTGTCTCTCTCATCTCGCAAGTTTCTCTCCTTATGCATCTCTGTTTCAAAATGTATCTGGAATATATTAATTTGGCATCTGAGATACATATTTCTAGCGTGAATCACATGTATCTGGATACGTTGACTTTCACACTTGTCTCTCTCCTCTCTCTCTTGCCTCTATGCAATATGTATTTCAGAGTGTATTTGGTAGCAAAAAACATGTATCTAGGTGTATATGACTTGAAATCTGTATGAAATTATTAATTAGTGAGATAAAATATAATTATTTCAAACTATAGAGAATTAATAAATATGATAGAACTGCTTGTATAATTAGGTAATTTTTCCTTTTATTTATTAACTAGGGAATTTGGCCGCGCTTCGCGCAGTTATAAAAAATATATGTAAATTTATTTTAGAAATTAATTATGATACAAGAAATAAAAAATCAACTATAGAAATAAGAATATAATAAAATCACAATACAAATATTTTTGTAGAACTAGAGTTTAAGTGAATTACATTTTTATTATCAAACATTTTTCAAAATTAAAAGGCTAATTTATTAAGAAAAAAATTCATATATTATGATGTTAATACATATAATTCGAATAAATATATTTAAGGACTTGATTTTTTTCTTGTTTTTATTAAATGTTAAATTTACTATCTAATGAATCTTCTAAATAAATATTTTTCTCTTATTTTCCATCATCATCATCGTCATCTAAATAAACCTCTATTGCTAATTTTCATGTATATCTTATATTATTCTTTTGGTAATTCTTTTAAAGTAGAAAAAATGAACAAATTTAAAGAAAATGTAAATGGTAGTTCACCATAAGAAACACCTAAGAACGGTGTATTTTAATATTTAATATACATTTCTTTTGAGTCATGAGTAGTAAAATTTGAACATCTATTAGCGTAGTTAGCTATTTCTCACAAAGTTACAAATAACTAATTTGAGCCTAAGTGAAAATGTAATTTACTACAATTAAAAAAAAAATAACCTAAATTTAAAAAAATTATAGAGATAAGGCATTTTTGTTAAGTCCGTAATCACAAAAAAATAAAGATGAAAAAAATTACATAATCAATGCACATATTTTTAAATTTTTATCTAGCCCCTTTCTATCCACATCCAAGAGACTTTTTATGGAGTCAAACTAAAATATAAATTTGATATTACAATAATAATATAAAATATCACTATTTCAAATATGAAATAAAAATAATAATCTTGAGTAGGAATCTTATGAAACAAACAATATGAATTTATATTAACAAAATTAAAGTAATATCATAAGGTATCTTAAATTTTGAAATTAAATAATTGGGGTTATGAATATGAAAATTTAAAGAAAATGAGTTAATTATATTAATTAAAGTAAAAGTTCAATAGGTATAACTTATAAGTTATGGAGATAATTTTTTTTAATATAAATAAAAGAAGGAAAAATAAAATAATGAAGACAAAAAAAAACTCATAAACTATCCAACATTTGTTGGGTGTCTAAGTTTTATTAGGAAAGAAAGCAAATCAACTTCTTCTTTTTGTATTACTCCATTGTGTTTAACAAAATTGGAAGAGGAAAAAAAATACAATAAAAAAAGAAATAAATATACTGAATGATTGAAGTAGTAAATATTGAAACTTTTAATTTTTTGTAATAAAGAATAATAATGAGTGTAAATAATTTTTGAGACATTTAAGTATAACAATAAATAAAGGAGAAGTAATTAATATATTTATTTTTTGTACAATAATAAGTAAGTAGAAAATATGAAAAATTGTCAAAAAAAATTGAGGAAAATGATAAATAGATTCCTTAGCCAAAGAGAGGTGCAACTTCACTTTTCTAACATCTAGCTTATATAATATATAGATTCTATGCACAATAATATCTAATACCTATGAAAAATGTACTATAGATAATATACCTTTCAACCATGAATTTTTTTTAGAATATTGAAATAAAAATAATACATTAATTGAAAAAATTGTCAAAAAATTGAGGAACAAAATAAATAGAATCCTTGGCTAAAGAGAAATGCAACTTGAATTTTTTAACATTTAGCTTATATTATATATATAGATTTTTAAGTACAACAATATCCAATATCTATGAGAAATGTACCATAAATAATATACCTTTCAACCATGACAAAAATTTTAATTATTGAAATCAAAATAATACATTAATGAATTTTTAAAATATTGAAAACATTCAAACTTTATACTTCTATGGTTATCTCTCTTGATGAATCTTTCAACATAATTAAGCTTCCTTCTTCATTTCGATGAACTTGTACTAAACTAATGTGAACATCTCTTTGTAATGAATCTTTGAAGAATATATCTTTGATCTTCATCAAAGTGAAGCATATACCATGTCACTATCGTTTCTATGATTTCTTATGGAAAAGATGAAGAATAAAAAATAAAAATACACTAATAATGAGAAAATGAAAAATGAATATTCAACATCTCCATGGATGATTGTTATTTATAGATTTGATAATCCATAAGAATAGTTAGAAAGGAGTTGAATAGTCATGTTATTTAAGTAGAGAATATGAATAGATGGTGGCTTTTTTGTAATGTAGAAATCTCACGTCTAGGATTAGAGAAATCAAGGATTGTATTGATAAAAATAATGTTGAGTTACAAGCTCCTTATATAGGGAGAGAATTGTAGAGTCCTAAGTTAACTATGCTTAGAGTCCTACTACAATACTTATTACTACTATAATAATAATAATAATAATGCAATTATAAATAATCTAATCCTAGTCATAATATAACTCTAGTCATAATCTAATCCTAGTCGTAATATAATCCTAATTAAAATAAGTAGTCTAATCCTAATGCGACTCTAATTCTACAGCAGTGTTGTAAACTCGTCAGTCAGCTTCGTTGGACCTGTTCCTTTGACATGTTCCAATCATCAGCTTCCTTCTTCATCAACAATTGTTGTAGATACGTCAATCAGTTTCGTTGGACTTGCTCTTTTGACATATTCCAATCGTCAGCTTCCTTCTTCTTCAACACTTCCCCTCAAGCTAGTGAGTAGAGGAACGATTACTCCTAGCTTGATTCGAATACGCAACAAAAAAAACTTTGAATACCCAGTAAAAACTTGTTTTGTCAATGCTGCGGTATGAATGTGATGTCTATTCGTTGCTTGTGATAGTTCATCTGCAGATTGATACGAGTAGTTCCACCAGTAAAAACACTTAAGAGCAGTATGATTATTCCTACCACAAATTTGACATGACTCAATATTATTCCTCTCCTTATTTTCACTTTGAGAACTTTTATTGTTCAGAGAACCTGATCCATATTGACTGTTCTTAGAACATGTTTCCTGTCCAGCAGGCTTGAAGCCTGTTTCGCTGGAGTTAATGTTGTTGTTTCCTCTCCCCCTGCCTTTTTGAGCAGATAATATCATGTTGTGATTTTGTTGTGGCATCTCTTCTTCATCTTCCCTTATATAAAAACTCGTGAGAGAATAAACAAATTGATTAAGAGTGGAATATAATGTCTTACCTAATATGACAAAGGTCTTGTATTTGAGACCTAAACCTCTAGCAAAATTAATTATTTTTGTTGTTTGAATATAAGCTTTTTCCAAGCATTCCCACATCTCCTTGGCAGTTGAGCAGCCCACAATTAGGTGCATGCTTTCTTCGGTCAAGGTGCTTGAGATCCAACTTCTTAGCAACACATCTTTCTCCTTCCAATCAACAATGGTGCCACTATCTTTTGCATCCTTCTCAACCGCTACAACTTTCCCAGCAGTTTGTCCAATGGAACAACTACTTTTATTTGGTTCATTCTCTGTGATATGAATCAATTGGGATATGTGTGTCCTCTTTATGAGGTAATTTCTTGGCTTAAGTATAATGGAGTAGGCGACAATGAGTTGGTGAAGTAAGGAGGTCGACATATTTTTGGTAGAAGTGGCCATATTGCAACGTGTGTTGTTGTTTTTTTTTTTTTTTTATCAATACTCAGAGAGCGAAAAATCTTTTATGCTTTGATACATGTTCCAAACATCAGCTTCCTTCTTCATCAACACTTGTCGTAGACACGTCAATCAGCTTCGTTGGACCTGCTCCTTTGACATGTTCCAATCGTCAGCTTCTTTCTTCTTCAACATGTAACTCATTAGATATAATTAGAATAGTAAATATGATTGATTTTTTTATTTAATAAAAAAATATTAAATAAAAAGAATTAAGAAAAAAATCTCAAAAAAAGGAGAAAAAAATATAAATATAAATGGAAGCCACAGAAAGGTGCCACATCACCTTGTCTATATTTCTCCTTTATATTATATAGGGCATCTTACATAAATCTCACTATTCTAGATTCCAATTACTAGGATTCCCGATAGTTTGTAATATAACTTTTTATACCATATTTTGGTCTTGAGATACATGTATCATTGATGGCGAGATACATGTATCCAACCATTTTAAAAGTTGAGATACACGATTCATTAATTTGAATTAAAGGGGTTGTAACTTATTTCCTTAATTGAAGGATTAATTGCGAACTAATTAACAACTCAACAAATTTACGGGATCTTGGGTATCATCTCTAACAAATATTCCTAAAATAACGAAATCATAAACCTAATTAATTTTGTTATTGTATTCTTCATCTTCTTCATCGGCTTGAATCATTAATGGCGAGATACATGTATCCAACAGTTTTTAAAGTTGAGATACACAATTTATTAATTTGAATTAACATTTTCATCTTTTTCATCAACTTGAATCATTAATGACGAGATACATGTATCCAAGCCGAGATACACGATTTATTAATTTGGATTAACCTCTTCATCTCTTCTTCATAAGCTTGAACCATTAATGACGAGATACATGAATCATTAATGACGAGATACATGTATCCAAGCCGAGATACACGATTTATTAATTTGGATTAACCTCTTCATTTTCTTCATTGGTTTTAATCATTAACGGCGAGATACATGTATCCATCATTTTTTAAAGGTGAGATACACGATTTATTAATTTGAATTAACCTTTAACAAGAATCATCTGATTTTGTGAACAGTCAACCATTAAAATAGTTGAGAAACAACAAAAATAAATAATGTAAAAACCTGCACTTGGCTTCATCGGCGTCCGACGACTCGTCGGAGTAAGTAGGAAGTATTTAATGTAAATTGAACTGAAACTAGTAATTGGAAGAATTGCAGAGAAGAAGAAATGCCTAAAAAGTAGAGAACAAGAAAGAAGTATAAAAAATTCTTGTTTAGAAGGGTGGTTGCCTCTTTGCCTTCTAAAATGTTATACCAAAGCTATAATCACACTCTAAGCAAGCAAATAGTGCACAACATTACATTCATAGTGCGGTTATATGAAAACGCAAAGTTTTGCCATTTTCGGAGTTTTTTTCCGAATTGAGGGTGAAATCCAGTAAGGGGTGGGGGTGGGGGGAGGAGACTGAATGAGGTTGAATCGGTAAAGCACCTTTAATTAAGGGATTTAAATTTTAAGATAATTATTCAATTCCATATTTAAGAAATTTGTGTATCTGATTTAATTTTTTAAAATATATGGTATATTTATTAAAAAGTGGTATTATGAGTAATATTTTTAAACTATAGGTAAAATATGTATATATAGCAGTTATGTATTTCTAATTATGTAGTTTATCCTATTATTTATATATACATACCAATAATTTATGTTGTGTTTCTACAGGGTTGCGGATAATTATGCAGTAAAGAGAGGATTATTCTTCAATATGCTCTCAGCATATTTATACTCAAAATATTTCTCTATTCTGAGCATTTTCATTTCATAGATGGCTTCTATGATTTTAGTACTTCTTAGACTAGTTCTAAGATATGCTTGGTCCATGTCAGGAATGACTTTATCTATATGATGTATGGCTATCATATGTTTCCATGCTTTTCTTCTTGCTATGTGCAAAAAGAATTGAATGTTTTTTGTTCTACATGCAGTAGGATAAGAACAATTTTTCAGCTTTAATTATTATAGGTATATTGCATGCTGTTTTTGATTAACATACATATGCGTTTAGCATGAGTTATATGCACATAATGCATGAATATGCTCGACATAATGGTCTAATAATGTTATGATCCCTATAGGTACTCGGTACATATGTAAAGTGTATATAATATGCATAATTTGTAAAAAGTATTGTTACGAAATACAGAGTTGTGCGTGTATACTTTCTTCATTTTTGCTCGATGCTTAGTCATTATCACTACCTCGGTAGTTCTCCTTTTAGGCAATGAATAGTTATTTCACCTAACCTCGATCTGGTTACTTTTTTACTATTCCTCCTTAAGGCTGAAGATCGCAACCTCCGTTTAAGACTGTTTATAGAGTTTGAAGAGAAGAGATGTACAAACCAAACTTTTATTTCATATTAATACTTACATACAAACTATAGATATTACATATCACTCATACATATAGTACTTTTTCCCTAGCGGGAAAGGGTTTTTACTCGCTCTCTGAAGTACCTATCATTTTTATATTGTGGTTCTCTCAAGAAAATGTAGTCTGCTTCTTTCTACGAATTCTTCTCCTTTTATAGATTAAGGAGGGACTTGTGATACAATTATTTTCTTCAATATTGCTCTTTATTCCTTCAGACAGAATAAGATGCGATAAGAAGATTTTTCTTTTCCAAAAGCAAAAGCTAAAGCAACTTGCTTTGTCTTCTATGGGATAAGATTCTCATTATTGCTATATGACGTAAGTGCTTACGTCATTCTTCACTTATTGTTGTCTGACGTAAGTGCTTACGTCATTCTTCACTTGGAATATGCTTATGCTCCAAAAATTTGCATGTCATTTTTCAAATTTCCTCGGTGGCTTCTAGTTGGTGTGTTTCAAAATCCAAAAGTCTTTCTCTTAAGATTTTGGACTTGTTCTTCCCTTTGATTAAAAGCATCCAAATAGACGTATTATCTACAACTTGATAGTCTTCTTCGTAGAATCTTTTAAGGATAAAATACAAGGCCTTAATCCCTAAAGCTCTGCGAGTTTGAATCCACTTTTTGTTTAAATGAGGCAATTTTTTGTCAACCCCAGTAGCTTTTACATTAAAACTTTTTAATTTTTCCATTGTAACGAAATTAATCGTGGGATAATATAATTGAGGTCTTTTCCTTCCAAAGCAATGCTAAAAAAACGACAATAAACTCCTTCTCCTTCAATATATTGTTTTATGGATTTTACCAATTGTGATGGTAACTGTGATAGTTCTTGTAGATCAGGTTTAGCATAAACTCGATCTAGGTATCCGTATTCAAATAGCTGGGCCATGAACCCTGCTGATCCATTTGAAAATATAGAGATTCTAGGAAATAAACTTGTTGTTCCTAAGACTCCATATGTTTCTCCGCTTTCTGCTGGAGATTATAAATATCTTTTGTGAACTTAAGATATTCTTCTTCTTTAGGATTCTGCTTTCCTACCTGAAATGAAGAAAAAACTTTTGTTCCCTGAACTTTGTTAGTACTACTTTCTGGTTTCCCAGAGATTTTTTCAGTTGGTGTAGCTGTAAAGTTCTTTCTTTCTGTTGAAGAGGAAGTTTCAATTGCTCGGCTTTTTCCTTCGTCGTTAGACTTGGGAGTTGGCATATCCGTGCTTACCATTGAGATGTTTTTGGCACTAAGTGCTAGTGGGACATCTCCTGCCACTTTGTTGGGATTAATATTCCCTTTGAGATTTGAATTCTCTTTTGGACAGGTGTCCAAATGTTCACATAAGAGTAGAAATTCTCTCATGTTGTCAGTCTGTTCAGCATTGAGTTGTTGTATTCCATACTGCATCATTCTTGCCTTTTCAGACAAGTTTGCTAATTCGTCGCGAATTTTGAACAGATCTTTGCTTTTATTATCTATAGAATTTTCTACAGATTGCATTTTCTCATATATCCTGTTTACCAGGATTTGTGTTTTATTGTCCATATTGGACATTTCTTGATAGGAAATCTGCAAAAGAGTTGTCAGTTCCTTTAATATATTCTATTTTGAATGAATAAAAAATAATAAAACTTGCCATCTATGTAACCTTCTGTATTGTGGTTCGGATGGGAGTTTATTAAATATTAGTCCCGATACCTGTGTATTATCAGATCTAATAACAAATTGTTTTGGTAATAAGAAGGCTGAGAATTTTCTAATACCCTTAACAATGGCTAATAATTCTTTTTCATTTGTAGAATATCTTGTTTCTGCATCATTGAATGTACCACTTGTGTACCTGCAAATTTCGTTTAGATCGGTTTGCAATAATGCTCCCCAATGATAATCTGACACATCTGTTTGTAATACCAGATTATCGGTATCTTCTGGTAATCTAAGTTTTGGCAACTTAGCACATTCTTCTTTTAACTTTTTAATACACTGTGTGTGTTCTTCTGTCCATCCAAGTCTGTTGGATTTTCTAATTAGTTTTTGCAATAAATTCCATTTTTTTGATAGGTCCGGAATAAATTCTACTGCGTAATTTAGGCAACCTAAATTTTTTTGTATTTCCTGTTTTGTTGTTAATTTATCAGGAAATTCTATGATCTTTTTTGATATGTGGGCTTGTAGCTCAATTCCATTTTTTGAAATAATCATTCCTAAGAATTCTATTTCATTTTTATTTATGTCAGCCTTTTTTTGGCTAAGGATAATTCCTTCTTTTAGACAAATTTCAGAAAAAAGTTTCAGATGTTTTAAATGTTCTTCGTAAGTTTTTGAACAGATTAATATGTCATCTATATAGACGATTAAAAATTCTTTATCGGAAAATATTTTATCCATTTTCCTTTGAAATATCTGTGGTGCGTTTTTTAGTCCAAAAGGCATCACGATCCATTCATAATGACCATTAGGTGTACTAAATGCAGTCAATGGTGTTGATTCTTTTGCTAATTTTATTTGCCAAAATCCACTTTTACAGTCGAATTTTGAGAAATATGTTTTTCCTTTAGCAAGATTTATAAGATTATTTTTATTCGGGATAAAGTATCCATCGAATATACAATTTTTATTTAGCTCTTTATAGTTAATTACCATTCGAGCTTTTCCTCTTTTTATTTCAGCATGGTTTCTTACCATAAATGATGGGCTACTATGAGGACTTTTAATAGGCCTTATTAACTTTAGGTTTAGTAGTTCTTTAATTTGATTTTTAAATTCAATTTTATCATCCTCGTTGTAAAGCATGGGCTTAACTCTAATAATGATACTAGGGTCTTTTAGTGTTAAAATGGCTCTTTCATGGTTTTCTTCCCATTTTTCTAATGGATTTTCTCCATAAGATTTTTGTAAATTTTCTTTAATTTTTTCTAGATTAAGACATTTACATGTTATTTTTCTTAGATTTTCTAAGTAATTCCTTTTGTAATTTCCATTTTCTTTTTCAAGATTATAAGGATTTTGTTTTCTAGGGACCTTGATAAAGTGTCCACAAGGGGTTTTAAGACTAATCATGTATAGCGTTTGATGATAATCCTGAAATTGTTGTAGAAAATCATTTCCTAGTAATAAATCAGTTTCTAATTTATCATAGGCAAAAAGTTTATTTATCGAAATAATTTTTTATCCTAAAATTATTTCAACTTTTTCTTTAGACTTATCTAGTCTTTCTTTATTTCCTGTAATTCCAATCATTGAGATATTAGCTTTATTGGTATCCCATTTATTGATTAAGAATGATTTTGCTAAACTAGCTTCTGATCCATTATCAATTTGACAACAGGTTGTCAGTTTAGTGTCATAGAAGGTAATTTCTATGAATACAGATACTTTGAAGATTGTTTCTTTAGGCATTTTTAGGAATAAAACAAGTTTCGTTCTTATAACTAATTTCTATCCCATTTTTTCCTATGCTATAGTCTTCTAGACTATTTAAGAATAGATTTTCTAATATGAAGTTGTGATTTCCTTCATGATTTGTAACATAACAGGGTACTGTTATTCTTATGTTATCTAATTGAATTGGTATATTCACCATATTTTTACAAATATAACTATTTCCTTCAAATGTTTTGTAGGTGTATGGAGTTCCTTCATTTATTGGTAGTCCATCTATCAACATGCCTTTAATATGATTGGCTGTCGCACCTGTTTGTACTAAGATTTCTTGTATCTTCCATTCTGTTCCATTATAGATTCTCCCTTCAATGTTAGCACTATTAGAGAGTTCTAAAAACCTTTTTTCATATCTATTGGATATGCTTTTTCTTATAGTATTTTTACTATATTCTAACGAAAGTCTTGGGTTACTAGAACTTCCTATTTCCTGTGTTTTTCCAAAATGAATTTCATATTCTTCTGGAATTTGTGCTTGTTGAGTTTCAGCTTCTATAACTCTTGCTATTTCGGAACATTCTTGATCAATTTCGATCATTTGCTTAGTTTTATAAATTTTTCCATAATTGGAATTTGTAACCGTATATAGAGCCTGATAATATATGCTCATTATATGATTACCTGGTTTAAATAGGTCCTTTCTTTTGACCTGGAAGTGTAGGCTTAACGCGTCATTAAAATCTGCATCTTTTAAAGAAATACAGTATTTTGGATAGTAAGTAAATAATAGCTTAGTATAAGCTAGATTTCCTTCGACTATTCCAAGATTTCCTTCTCTTGCATTCATAAATCTTTCATCTGAGAGATTTATAACTATTGGGCAATTAATTCCTTCTTTGAAAGTTGATTTTATTAGTATTTGAATTCCTCCTAAGTGGACGTAATTCATTTTTATTCTTTTCATTTCTGGAATTTTTCTAAGGATTTGATTTATCATCGATTTAGTTAAAAGATTTAATTTATGTTTTCCTGTGGTTTGGGTAATATATCAGTAAAAAGTTATCAATAGGAAATTATTATTATTTTGCCTATACTACAAAGAAAGATTAAATTCATGGAAAAAAAGTTTAAAAAAACTTTTGAAGACAAGTCAATAGTTGATACTATAAATTATTGAATCGTGTCAATTCAACCTAAAACACAAACTAGGCTTAGAAAGGTAATACGACCGCAACATATCAGTGTCATATCATAAGTGAGATTTGACAAGGATAGAATGTACACAAATTTTACTCATATCTCATAGAAATAGAAATATAATTTTTGTGAGGCCATCGACTTATAATAATGCATTTTCAAGCCGTTTGAAAAAGAGAATATAAAAATAATATGAAATATAATAGAGAGAAGTATTGTACAATATATATATATATATATAATAACAATGATGACAACAACATAATGTGTTAAACGAAAAATAAAAAATAAAAAATAAAAAATAATAATCGAAGTAAAGG
>JAJOOO010019355.1:0-12965 GCA_029582685.1 Solanum piurae | reverse complement strand
TTCTTCTTAAGATTTATTTCTTGATTCATTTTACTTTCATATTTTGATGTCTAGGTAGATTATGTATGAATTTTATCTTTGTATTTTTTCTTGTTAGTTTTGAGATTAAAATAAATATGAGAATTAATTTTTTTTCTTTAATTTCTGATAATAATAATAATAATAATAATAAATTAGAAAATCGATTCTAACAATCAGTTATACATAGTAATATTATTTATTCAAAATCAGATCTATTTTAAAATTTAACTGTGTAATTACATTCGTCCAACCAAACAGGACAAAGGGAATTACACTGTAATTACACTGTGGCAATCAAACAGGTCAATGTAATTACTATACTGTGTAATTACTACCCTAGTAATTACACCAATTCCAATTACCAGGTGGGTTTCCAAACAGACCCTAAGGGAATTCAGTCAACTTATTCCCTAATCATTTAGTTAGTTTTTTTTCCCCCGTCAATTCTTATACTTAAAAAATAGTAAAACTGTTTCCCTTTTTTATGCCCGGATATACACTCGCGTTTTTTTTTTGTGGCTAATTTGCTACATTATTTAAAATAGAGAAAAATTATATAAAATAGAAAACTATTAATTCAAATTAAATGTTATAACCACAGTTTGATTTAATTGTAACCCGTAGCAAACTGCTGTCATTCGCCTCTCTCCCTGAAATTCTTGCTCACCACTCTCGTTTTCTCACTGGCAATCTCTCCCTCGCCTCTCTCACTTTTATACAAACACAAATGTATAAAATGCGTTTGTGTTTGTATAAAGTGAGAGAAAACTGTATATATTCATATCTTTTCGTTCGCATCTCTCCCCAGAGAATCTCGCTCGCCACTTTCCCAGATCTCGATCGCCTCTCTCACTTTATACAAACACAAATGTATAATTTATGTTTATGTTTGTATAAAGCGAGAGAAAATTATATATACAAATAAAAATACATATATTTTCGTCCTATACACTTATAATTATACAAATACAGATCTTCCCCTGCCCAGTTTTCTTTTGTCTTTCTCTCTTTCTCGCTTTATACAAACATAGATTATACAATTGATTCTTTTGTATATGTATACCGAAACAGATTATACAATTTATCTTTTGTATATGTATACCGAAATATACATATTAATAGTTATAGCAAACATAAAGTTTGTTATGGAGCACAATTATACAAACTATAGTTATAGCATACAAATATAATTTTTATGTTTGCTAAACCTAAAATTTACTCTTTAAAATAAAGCTAGTTTTATTAAATATGTGGAGAAGAAAAGCTTTTAGATATATATTGTAATAAAAATGCTTAAATAATAATAATAATAATAATAATAATATGGGGAGATTTTCTCTACCATAGGTTAGTACTAGGCTAAAACTTATTTAGCGTTTAATTAGTTTTGGGGATTTTAATTTTTTGTATTGAGGATCCAAGCTACCATAGGTGTTTTCAATAGACATGAATAAACAAAAATCATTAACGGAAATTCGATTTTCAAATTTTGAAGCTTCAACCTTCAACAATGGTTGCATATAGTTTCAATGAAATGTCAATAGTACTTTATAGTAACTCCTATAACAAAGAAAAAAGGATAAGACACAAGTACCCTTAGACTATTCCAAAAATCTCAGAGTCACACCTTAACTAAACTAATGTTCTATTACCCCTGAACTCATTTTTTTTGTAATTTTACATACCTTTTGGCTTACGTGGCACACTCCGTGACTCCACGTAGTTGAGGCGCGTGGGAGATGTTTGGATGTCACGTAAGCCAAAAAGGTGCACAAAATTATAAAAAAATGGATTTTGGGTGGGTGGGGGGATTAATAGGACATTAGTTTAGTTAAGGTGTGTCTCTGAATTTCGTTCATAGTCTAGGGATACTTTTGCCTTATCCCAAGAAAATACAATGACATAATATGTAAATTTCTCCCAAAACAGGGGTCATTACCAATCACTCAACTATATATACATATGAGAACATTTATTTCACTTCGAACAAGTAAAGCAAACACATTAGTTAATTACCGCCACCAACATCGCTACAATAGACAACTTCATCAAAAAAACAAATCAACTAATAAAATCACATCTGAGAATTTCAAAGAATTAAATGTGAAGGATAGTGTGTATGTGTAGGAAAGAGAGAGGAAGAAGAGATATCAATAGACTAGTGGCTAAATTTTTAATTGATCAATTTTAGTAATATATTTGAACCAATTGTTCTTACAAATAATTATCTATTTAATTGAATAACGATCCTAAAAATAATATTAAATATTAATACTCTTGCCCGATAATAGTTGGTAGTTCAAATTTCTAATGCTTGATGAGAAAATTTTCAATCTAGTCAATATGCGCTCTTGTCCATTAAGTCTTCTATTACCAAATAAAATGAATAAAAAACTAAGTTTTGATAAATTATTCTACAACAAAACATATTTATAATAACACTTTTATAGAAACTAATCTAGTGCTACTTACATACAAACCCTTTCCATCAAGAATGAATATATAGTCTCTCTCTTTCCAACATATTGTGAATCACCTTAAATCTCCAGACTTGTACAATGTTTTCAACATCAATACAGAAAACAATAACCAAAGCTTTGTTGTCAAAGTATTCAGCGGTATAAACTCTTTTAGTTTTTTTTGTTCTTCAACGGTGAAGGTGGTCCAAAAAAATATATATATCAAGAAGGGACTTCTACATAGCTTCCTTAGGTTAGGACTCCAAGATCACCGTCATCCCACAAAAATGTAAGGAAAATTTGTATATGTTCAAGTAGGTAGATGCCTTTAATTATAGTTAGAGATTACATGAGTAGATCTCCATGTGAAAAAAATGGGCATGTTAGAGTAGTTTGCATAATGTGAAAAAATGAAAATATGTGAACTAATTTGTGTTCTGTACAGTTAAATATGACATATGAGCGTCAGCATTGCAAGAAAACATTCGACACAACTACCATTACCTTTCAACAGTTCCAGGAGCATAAAAAGGCTTGTGAGGTAAGGAAAATTGCTTAAATACAATAAATACAATTCATATAGTTTATTAAATTGAAATTTGATTTAGAAAGAAAAGAAGGATCGAGAGATTGCTGCAAGAGAGGTGATAGCTCCATGGACACGGATGAGGCTATAGAAGCCCTAAGAAGACCATCAAGGTCTCAAGATAAGGAGTTGCAAGCCAAGATCGTTGGACTTCAATGGGAATTAAGAAGATGCTAATTATCGAAGGAAAGCCCACGAATGAGTCTAATAATTGTGAAGAAGAATGGAGTAGGTGCTACACATATTTTATGGTTCAAGTTCAAGCCTAAATGGAAGAAGATTGGACCACACAAAGCCCAAAAAGCTGAATGGTTGAAGTCAAAGTTTAGTCAAAGTTTCCTAGTTTAAAAACTTCTTTATTTTAAAGTTTCCTAGTTTTAAAAGTTTCCTAGTTTAATGTTTTCCTAGTTTAAAAGTTTTTCTAGTTTAAAGTTTCCATAAAAGTAGGATTTAAATCTCATTCTATTTGGGATATGTTTTCCCTATATATAGGGGTTGATTTTATTATTTTGAACAGACATCATTATTATTAATTGAGAGTTTTCTTCTTTACACATTTGTGTGTGGCTACTTGAAATTTATCTTATAACCTTATAAGAACGATTCTTAAGAGGTGAGATTAATTCGTTAACTTGATATCTTTGGTTCTTATTCGTAAATTAAAGAAGGTGACTAGTCTTATAGTAATTATTGTCTCTAGTTTCTTCGTAATAGGGGTCTAGATCACTTTTGATCTAAGTTCTTGAATTGACTCTATTAGTATCATAATTAGTCTTAATCCGCTAATTTTGAATACTAAGATCAATTAGAATTCTTAGTACTTTATTTTGAAATTGGGGATTTTATTCTTGAATTTCGCATATCTTTTCAATTTCTATCTTTAATCTTTATAATTTCGCTTCCGCATTATTTTCTAGTTTATTCTGCTAACCCGATTCTTATCAAGTGGTAACAGAGCGGTTCTATCAAGGTTCCGTTCTTGATAATCTTGAGAGTTTAAAAAAAAAAAATCTTTTCTAGTTGATTAAAAGTTCAGCAAAAAAAAAAAACCTAGTTGCTTAAAAGTTAAGCAAAAAAAAATAATGAAAAATTATATATATAAAAGAAGGAAGAAAATACAATCACTTATTTCAAGAAACTCCATATTTGATTTTATTCTTGAATTTTTTTCTTCAAAAAGGAAAATCAAGAAGAGGGGAAATTTGAAGTTCTTTTTTCTTTTGTTTCACAATGTGGTCTTTTTCTTGTCTCATCAATCCCAATTTATCTGGAATTGATAAAAAAAATTCTTTCTACGTCTTACTTCTAAAAGGATTGTTACTAGTTGGGTTTATATATAAATTCTAAAGGAACCAGTCAAATGTTGTAGTTTGAGTGGAAAAAGGCAAGAGAGGGTGAGATCAATAGAGAGAAAAGAAAAGCCAAATTGAGAGATAATTGTTTCTTTTATTTTTTTATTTTTTTGAGATGTCTCTAACAGAAAAGGATGATGAAACTGGGACTCAAAACGATGAATTAATGCAGGCGCTCCAAATGATTACTGCCCGACTTGATGCATTAGAGATTGCACAAAATCCATATAATCCAGTGAACATGACCGATGTGAGGAGAATTCATCAAAACCCAATCCCTCAAGTTAGGAGACAAGCTTTCCGAGCTCCTCAAGTCCCGCAAACTGAGGATCAATTTGGTGATTATGAAGACGAATTTGAAGAAGCTTACCAACAGAGAAACGAAAGGAGGGCGCCACGAGTTAGGGTTGAGGATGACAATCTTAGTAGCATTAAGATGAAGATTCCTACTTTCAAGGAGATTAGAGATCCAGAATTGTATCTTGATTGGGAGAGGAAAGTGGATGCCATCTTTGATTGTCATAACTACTCTGAAGGTAAAAAGGTTAAACTTGTTGTGGTTAAATTTTTTGATTATTGCTGCTAGTTGGTGGAAGAAATTTTGCAGAGACAGAATAGACAATGGAGAACTACCCGTTGCGACATGGGACGAGATGAAGAGGGTTATGAGAAAACGTTTTGTCCCATAACACTTCCAAAGAGATTTGCAAAAACGCCTTCAAACTCTGAAGCAAGGTTCTATGTATGTGGATGATTATTTCAAGGCTATGGATATGGCTATGATCCAAGCTAATTTTAATGAGGACGATGAGGCCACTATGGCAAGATTTCTTAATGGTTTAAATGGAGAAATAGTTGATGTAGTAGAATTTCAACAATATGTGAATTTAGATGAATTGGTTGAGTTGGTTGTAAAAGTAGAAAAACAAAATAAAAGGAAGCAACAAGCTAGTTCATGAAAGAATTGATCTAATACAACTACAAGGAAGCCATGGCCAACACATGAGGAGAAATCTATGCCTAAATCACAAGATTACAAGGGGTAAGGTAAATGGGAGGCCAAAGATAGAGGTAAGACTTTTAACAAAAAAAATTCTACTCCTTCTATCCCTCTAGTGCTATACAATGTCACAAGTGTCAAGGGAGGGGACATAAGGCGTTTGAATGTCCAAATAGAAGAGTTGTCTTAATTAAGGATAATGGGGAATATGAGAGTGAAAAAAGTGAGGGGGAAGAAGAAGAAGAGGGTGTTAGGGGTGAGGACGAGAGAGATGTGGCTCCTCATAATGAGGGACAATTTTTGGGGGTAGTTAGGCGTCTTATTAATATTAATATGGGAGAGCTTGATGAGGCACAAGGGAAAATATTTTTCATACACGATGTGGGATAAATGGTAGAATTTTCTCTATGATCATTGATAATGGTAGTTATGCTAATGTGGTGAGTACATATGCGGTGGAGAAATTGGGGATTCCATGCACGAAACGTAAGGCCAATTACAAGCTTCAATGGTTGAAGAATGTGAGGAGATTAAGGTGAGTAAATAATGCATGATTTCCTTTTCTATTGGAGAGTATTTTGATGAAGTTCTTTGTGATGTTGTGCCAAAGCAAGTTTGTCATATTTTGTTGGGCCGACCCTGGCAATATGATAGATATTTTTCCCATGATGGGAGGAGGAATAAGTACTCTCTTGAACATAAGGGGAAAACGTATATTCTTGCCCATTAACTCCTTCTCAAGTGTATGAAGACCAACAACGACTAAAAAAAACAATGGGAAAACATGGGGAGGGATTAAAAAAAAAGAGTCAAAAAATTGAGAGAGAGGAAAAAATTCAAGTAAGGCATGAGAAGAGGGAGATCAACAATGAGGAAAAAGAAAATGTGGGAATGAGTGATAAAAAAAAAGAGAATTGGTGAGAGGAAAGAGGCTAAGGGTGAAAAAATAGTGAGTCTTGCAAAAGCCAAATAGTGTTTACTTGCAAAAACAGAGGGGCCGCCCATTGTGCTTCTCACTTATAGGGAAGTTATGATTAACACTAACGATTTAACTCCTTCTTTACCTAGTGTTGTATCAACTCTTTTTCAGGATTTTGACGATGTATTTCCTCCAGATATCCTTAAGGGATTACCTCATTTGAGAGGAATAGAACATCAAATTGATTTTGTTCCTGGATCTCAACTTCCGAATAGGCCCGCTTATAGAAGCAACCCAGATGAAACAAGAGAACTACAAAGGCAAGTAGAGGAATTGCTTGAAAAGGTGTTTGTGAGAGAAAGCATGAGCCCATGTTCATTCCCTGTGCTCTTGGTACAAAAAAATAATGGAACTTGGAGGATGTGTGTGCATTGTCGTGCCATCAACAAAATAATGGTAAAGTATTGACATCCTATCCCCCGCCTAGATGATATGCTTGACCAATTGTATGTCTCTAAAATATTTTCAAAAATTGATTTAAAAAGTGTATACCACCAAATTCGAATGAATCATGGAGATGAGTGGAAAACTGCTTCCAAAACTAAGTATGGATTGTATGAGTGGTTGGTAATGCTGTTTGGCTTAACTAATGCACCTAGTAATTTCATGAGGCTAATGAACCATATATTTAAAGATTTTCATGGCAAGTTTGTGGTGGTATACTTTGATGATATTCTGATTTTTTCTACATCTCTCGAAGAACATGTGGAACACATGAGGTTAGTTTTTGATGTGCTTAGGGAGCAACAATTGTATGCTAATTTATCTAAGTGCACGTTTTGTGTTGACAAAGTTGTCTTTCTTGGTTTTGTTTTTAGCTTGAATGGTGTTGAGGTTGATGAAGATAAAATTAAAGCAATAAAAGAGTGGCCTATTCCTAAGAGTGTAACTGAAGTGAGGAGTTTTCATGGACTTTCTAGTTTTTATAGGAGATTCGTGAAGGATTTTAGTACAATTGTTGCACCATTAACGGAAGTCATTAAAAAGGATAAGGTATTTAATTGGGGAAAAGAACAAGAGCATGCATTTAATGTCTTGAAAAATAAGTTGTGTTCTGCTCCTTTATTACAATTACCTGATTTTTATAAATCTTTTGAAGTTGAATGTGATGCTAGTGGAAAGGGTATAGGGGCTGTTCTAATGCAAGATTCTAAGCCTATTGCATATTTTAGTGAGAAATTGAGTGGAGATACATTGAGTTATTCTACTTATGATCATGAATTGTATACCTTGGTAAGGGCTTTGGCTACTTGGCAACATTACTTGTGGCCGCGTGAGTTTGTGATAAAGACTGACCATGAATCTTTGAGGTACTTGAAAAGCCAGGCTAAGTTAAGTAAACGACATGCCAAGTGGGTGGAGTTCATTAAGACGTTTCCTTATGTGATTTCATACAAACAAGGTAAGGACAACGTGGTGGCTGATGCATTGTCCCGAAGGTATGTGCTTGTTTCTACTCTTACTTATAAGCTGATGAGATTTGATCACATTAAAACTCTATATGCTAAGGATTCATACTTTGGGGTTGCTTATGATGCATGTTTGAAGGGACCCTTTGAGAAATTTTGTAACACCCGAGAAATTGATAGGTGAAACTAGAGCCTAACGTATGAACCTTATAAGTTTATGTATAAATTGGAAATATAAAAGGGTCCAAAAATTTGGCTAAGTATAAGTTTAAGGGAGGGTTCAAGGAAGGCGAAAGGATTCACCTTCCTTAGAAGCTTCTTTGGACCAATGCCTTAGTTTTTTAAGGCAAACCACGTGAGGGTTTAAGGACCAAGTGGGGGGGGGGGGACCACCACGCGTGGGGGCTGCCTTTTACACATGGGCAGTGCACGTGTGCAAGTGGGGGCCCACTGTCGTGTACTCCCTTGTAGACTTATGCCTTAGCTTTAAAAAGCTAAAGGCAAGTCCAAGGGAGGATTTAAGGAAGATACATCAATTCAAGGGCCTTAAAAGCTCCCTTGGTAATTGCCTTAGTTTTATTTGGGCAATCCAAGGGAGGCATAAAAAGGGGTAATTTCGTAATTTCCTTTTTAATCCAAATTAAATGGGTATAGTCTATATTACTTTTAAATAAATATATATATGGTATAAATAGGCAATTTGAATACTCCCATGGATATGCCTTAACTTTAAAAAGCCAAAAGCAAAGTCCAAGGGAGGGTCCAAGGCTAGTGGACCACTTCAAGGACCTTAAATGCTTCCTTAGTTCTTTTGGCTAAGTCCATATGTGCAAGGGCATTTTCGTAAATATTATTTTTAAGTTAAATTAGATAGTGAGTATATTTTATATTATTTCTAAATAACTATATAAGGGATTTTATATTAAAATATCCCCAAAATTAATCACTTTCACAAACACCCACTTCAAAATAAAAAGTTAATCTCTTCCCCAATATTTCTCTCTCTACAAGTTCCTCCATTGAAGAACACCAAAAGTTTCAAGATTAGGGTTCAAGCTCCAAGGTTTTCACTCCAATTTCGTGTCAAAGCTTCAATTAAGGTATGGGAATCTTCATTCATGGAATTTCTTTCTCCATGAAGCCCTTCAACACTAATTTTCGAAATTGGGAATTTGTTCAAAAACTAGGGTTTTGATTCCAGCCATGGGTTCTTCTTGAAAATGATTTATTTATGTTAATTATCCTATATTATGATGAATTTGATGTTTATTGAGGATTTTTATTGTGAAATTCCCCATGAACCCATGTGCTTCACCATGAACCCATGTGCTTCACCATGACCCCAACTTTATGAAATTGAGATGGGTTTGTTCATGCAATGTGAATACTTAGAATAGTATCAATGTTAATTTAGTCAATTAGTCTTGTTTGATTCATGCTTAAAGTAGTAATTCTAAGGGTGATTGCAAGACATGATCTATGACCCTTGAAGGGTAAATTGTAAGTGTTTAATCTTGAAGTATAGCCTTGAAGGCAATGTATGAAGGTACTCTATGTTTAAGATTCTTATAAATGAATGGATTGATCCACTTGAAAGGTGGAGGTGCTTACTTTTCATGTATTTATGTATGAAGTTATGTTCCACTTGAATGGTGAAGATCCAATGACTAATGTGTGAATTATGGTATTGTTGAAAGACTAGTTTCCTTTACTACTACACATGATTATGTATGAATTGTCTTGGATGATTATATGGTGATTCTAAGGTGAAAGGTAGTTCTCACCATGTTGAATCAATGAGTTATGTTAAGAGTTGGGTTGAATGAAGGGTAATGTACTCCTTCACATATGAAATTGTAATTCACCTTAACTATGTATAAGTTGGAGAATAATGCTTAGCACCGAGCGGATATGGCAAATGAGGTAGAAATTATCCCGCTAGTTTTAGGCCGGGTCTTCTACATATGCTCTCATGAGATGGAAACTCTCCCGCTAGTAAAATAGGCCGGATTTCTAGAAGCAATCTCCCTATCCCATAACTATGTGCCCGCATAGGTATTAGCTAGTGGATCCACATTATAGCTATATATGTCTAGTTCTACCTTAGGCAAGTAGGATGCCTTTTTTTGGTGTGGGGTTATATGACACCGGATTCCATGTAGCTCACATGGTCTATGTCAGTTAATGCACTTCTCCCTATGTAATAAGATAATGAATATGACTTGAACTATACTTGTGATTTCTTGATAAGTTTACTTAGTAGGAGTGGGGGTATGAGACTTCACTTTTATATTGCATAAGTAAGCTTTGAAAGGGATTGTGGGTTGGTTCATTATGCTATGGTAAGACATGAAGGTATGATATATGTTGATTGGATTGTTGTTATGGTATGACTCTCCTTATGTATATGTAATGAGTATGATTATCCCTATATGATAAGAATATGAATTATGATAAGAACATGAGTTAGGTACTATGGTTCCTCCAGAAGTTCTACTTAGTATGGATGGGGGTATGAGACTTCTTTCATGCATTGCACAAGTAGATTTTGAGAGTGGACATGGTATGTCTCTCC
The DNA here is from genome assembly GCA_029582685.1 of Solanum piurae. Taxonomy (NCBI): domain Eukaryota; kingdom Viridiplantae; phylum Streptophyta; class Magnoliopsida; order Solanales; family Solanaceae; genus Solanum; species Solanum piurae. The sequence goes on along the minus strand of JAJOOO010019355.1, from coordinate 2,584 downwards.
TATGATATGATGATTATGAATGTATGCTTTATTATGAATATGAACATGGACTATACTAATGACTTCCTAATGAGCTTTACTTAGTGTGAGTGGGGGTATGGGACTTCACTTGTACATTGCACAAGTAGACTTGTAAAAAAGGTTATAGTGTGGTTTCCTTATGCTATGAAGATATATGAATTATGTATGCATCATATGGATTGTTGCTATGAGTGACTTTATTTATTATAAGATATGAGCATGAATGTCTCCTTGTTTATGAATGTTGGCTATGAATAAGGTCAAGGTATGTTATGCATGATCATGATGGCCTAGAAGTAATACTTAGTGTAGATAAGATTATGGGATCCTATCTACGCATTGCACAAGTAGAGCTCAAGGTTACTTATGTGATGGTTTTATTATGATGATATGATCTTGGCATTGAATTATATATGTGAACTATATCTTGTGAAGATTGGAGTATGCATTATGTTGTGTTGGAGACTACACTTGTGACTATGATGATATCCTTTATGTTATGATGAAGTGTGTATGATTTGTCTTATGAGCTACATTCTCTAACTATTTCAAAGATGATGTTCAAAAATGGCATAAAGCATGGTTTCAAACAAAATGTCCCTTTTAAGCATGTTTTAGATGTTTTTATGTATGGCTACCATACTTAGTACATTTTGTGATAACCCATATTTCTATGTTTTCTACAAATGTAGGGATTGGTCCTTGGTGGTGTTATTCTTGGTTCAAGCTTGGATTAGTTAGTTTCCCCAATCTTAGTTGGTGAGTCCTCAAGCTTCGAGGACAAGTAGTTTACTTTGAGTTTCTTTTAGTATTTCCATTTAGAAACTATTGTAAGGGCATTGTCCCTATTCGATTGTATTAGATGGTCAAATGAGACAATGTCTAGACTCCCGTTTGTTTTAAAAATGACTTCAATTGTAATAAAAAAGTTTTAATTTTTCCGCATTATTCTATATCTTTATGTGATGATTATGCTAAGGGCTTGTACGAGATCCCTTCGGGGTCAAGTACGCCGTGTTACTTCTAGGGGGTAACCCCGGGTCGTGACAAATTCACTCTACGTGATGGGTTCCTTTTCGAGGAAAATAAGTTGTGTGTGCCTATATGTTCATTGCACGATGTTTTTGTAAGAGAGGCACATTGTGGGGGGCTTATGGGTCACTTTGGAGTGCCAAAAACCTTAGATATACTTGCTGAAAATTTCTTTTGGACTGGCATGCGCAAGGATGTAGAAATTTTTTTGCACAATGTTTAGAATGTAAGCATGCTAAATCTAGGGTTTTACCACATGGGTTGTATACTCCATTGCCTGTTCCAATTTCTCCTTGGATAGATATCTCTATGGATTTTGTCTTAGGACTACCAAAAACAAAGAATGGCAAGGATAGTGTCTTTGGTATGGTGGATAGATTCTCCAAGATGGCTCGTTTCATTCCAAGTTTGAAAACTAATGATGCTTCTCATGTGGCTGATTTGTTTGTTAAGGAGGTGGTGAAATTACATGGCATACCTAGAACTATTGTTAGTGATAGGGATGCTAAGTTTTTAAGTCACTTTTGGTGTGTTCTTTGGGGAAGGTTAGGGACCAAATTGTTATTTTCTACTTCTTGTCACCCACAAACCGATGGGCAAACTGAGGTGGTGAATAGAACTTTAGGGAACATGTTGAGGGCTGTTTGAAAGGTAAATTAACTTCTTGGGAGGATCACTTGCCTTTGGTGGAATTTGATTATAATAGAACTATTCATTCTTCTACGGGGTCTTCTCCTTTTGAAGTTGTTGATGGTTTTAACCCCCTTACTCCCCTTGATTTAGTGTCACTGCCTACTAATGATATTGCTAGTCTTGATGGAAAGAATAAAGCTGAGATGATGAGGAGGATACATGAACAAACTAAACTGCCATTGAAAAACGGAATAAACAAGCTGCTTTGAGACGAAACAAAGGGAGAAAGCAAGTCATTTTTGCATCTAGGGACTTAGTTTGGATTCACATGCGTAAAGAACGGTTTCCCACCAAAAGGAAGTCTAAATTGCATCCTAGAGGCGATGGACCCTTCAAAGTTTTCGAGCGCATTGGAGACAATGCTTTCAAATTGGATTTGCCTGGTGAGTATCAAGTAAGTGCTACTTTCAATGTTGCTGCCTTGTCCTTGTTTGATGTAGGGTCTAATTCGAGGTTGAATTCTTTTCAAGAAGATCTCAATTTATAATGAAGAAATGATAGTAGCTCTATGTTTTATAGGCTTTATCATATTCAGTCGGAAGAGTTTAGGTAATACTTTCAAAGTGACTCTCGACGGGAGAATCCAGGCTATTCAGGAAGAATCGCAGCACTTCCCCAATCCTAACGAAGTAGTTCCTCCGGAATCCAATGAAGAGGGGAATGATAGCTCCATGGACACGGATGAGGCTAATTTTGAATACTAAGATCAATTAGGATTCTTAGTACTTTATTTTGAAATTGGAGATTTTATTCTTGAATTTTGCATATATTTTTAGTTTCTGTCTTTAATCTTTATAAATTTCGATTCCGCATTATTTTTTAGTTTATTCTGGTAACC
>JAJOOO010019353.1:0-11707 GCA_029582685.1 Solanum piurae | reverse complement strand
AAACTTATGGGTATAAATCATATTTTTCTAAAAAAGTGAAATATATTTCCCAAATACTATGGCCAAACACATGGTGAAATTTCACCCAAATTTCACCCAAATAATATTTGTCAAGAATATTTAGAAATCTATGGTCAAACGCTAGCTAAGATGAGAGGCACTTTGTGACTTGAATCAGATTAACTATAATCGAAAAACATTGAATTGAAGAGGCTATAATTGAAACAACAATTGAATTAAAGTGATTGGAATTGAAATGAAATTGGATAGTAGAAGGGCTATGAATTAAATAATTTGAATATAAGGGGTTATGATTTAAATTATTTAAGGAAAGATTATGAATTGTCACTTAATTACATAGAATACAACATTTATTAACCAAAAATTATATAAAATAAGCACACTTAAATATTTTAAATATTTGAATAAATGAGTAAAATAATTATTTTAGGTTTAACAACCGATAAATATAATAAAAGTAATAATAATAATTTGATAAAATAATAATTTTAATAATTTTGTAAATTATGAATACTAAAATATCCAATTATTTGGACAAAAAAATAAATATTTTTGAACACGTAATATGAAATAGGTTTATTTAATCAAGTAGCAATTCGAAAAGGGTTAAAAATCTGTCAAAATCAACTGTTAACACTATTCCACCACTTCGGTATCATTCTCTGGATGCCAATAAATAGAAAGGATTTTTGAATATGGAAAAATTGTAGGTATAGGATGTAATTTGCTCCTTACACTATGAGATTCCTAATTATTATTTTTTAAAACAATTGATTATATTTGTTTTTTATAATATGTGGAATAATATTTATATTTGAATGTACTACTATTTTAAAACCGAGATATAAATAAGGTGAACTTTCACATATAGTCACTCAAAATAACTTAATTACGCTCCATAGCTATAGTTTGCTAATTACGATTTGTAGCTACATGTTATAGGGAGGAGAGTGGCGAGCGAGATTGGGAGAGGGAGGAGAGAGGCGAGCGAGAAAGGCAGAGAGTGGGAGACAGATCTATTGTATATATAAATCGGTTAGATAATTATATATATGTAACTGGTATACATATGTATTTGTATATTTGGCGAGCGAGATTAGGAGAGGGAGGAGAGAGGCGAGCGAGAGGGGGCAATAATTTGTATAATTCGCATCTCATTTGTATAATTCGCGTGTTTTTGTATAATTGAGTAATACAAAGCCTGAAATTATACAAATATGATAAAACTTGAAATAATGAATTGATACAAACATAAACATATAAACTTTAAACAGTTATTCAAATTATAATATACAAATTACATTATATAAATTATATTATACAAAATCCGAAAACTACACATTCATACAAACTTTAAAAAGTTATACAAAAAAAAGAGTGATTGTACATGGTGATAAAACTGAAAAACCAAAGGAAATCATCGTCATATACAATTACAAACCATTGTATACAAATACAAATCAAACGAAGAATTGTTAGTTGTGAATTATACAAATGTGGCGAATTATACAAACGTGACTAATTATACAAACTCGAAGTCAACCCACGTAATTAATGGTTAATGTTAGTCGCGAGTGGTAATTATAGCAAAATATAGCTATGATGACTAATTAAGTAGTATGAGTTTGCTTAGCCGCGTAATTTTTCCTTTAAATAAACTATAAGTTGTTTTTCAAACTTAAAACATAACTTCAAATTAAATTTTAAATTTCCATGGTCAAACACTAATTTTCAATAAAGTAAAATTTTATTTTGAGAAAATATAAATCGTAATTTTTGTAACCAAATAGAAAACTTAGAAGTGAAAGAAAATGAGCAACCGCACAAGCTTTTGTTTTGTCTTTTCCATGACAAAAAAAAACAAGCAGTTACTACAACAAAAATTCCTTTGTTCTTTGGATTTTTGGATAATCATAGTATTGAAGAATAGTACAACACGGTCAATACTCTTTTTGTTCACTTTTATTTGTTAAAATGATTTTAGAAGAAAAAAAAACAAGAATAGGGTTGTTTAAAAGTAATACTTTTAAGGGAAAATTACACAATAAGGCAAATATGTGATATGTAGTTAGAATAAATCACTATCATTTTAAATAAATACAATTCTTAGCTATAGGTAAGGCTTTATAGAAAATTTCTCTCTTCTCTCCTCTCTCCTCCGCCCCCTCCTCCTCCCTCCCTCCCTCTCGCCCCTCTCTCCCTATCCCAACAATTGCAACCCAAAAAACATTCACATGATATTGGACCCATTAAGTAACAATAAAAGCATTTTTGAACTAAATCATTGACGGTAAAGGCTATTGGACCAAACTATCAACTGAAGACATTTTTGTTAATAGTAGTCAAATGTGCAAAAAATGCAGGAGGGAAAACATATCTATACTAAATAAGTGTTGTTATTACAAGCATCTAATATAAGTTCACTTTTAAAAATATAACAGTAGAATATTATCAAAATCTAGTAGAAAATAAAATGCACGGTCATTAATTTTTTTTCTTCAAACACGAAATCAATATTTTATCTTGACATTAATTCCATAAATTTTTCGTAGGCTTTTTTCTTCCTCAATTTGAATTTTATTTTATTTTATAAAAGGAACGATAAGGTTATTCCTTAAAACATATCAATATATATTTTGCAACAAAGTTTTTCGTATAAAAAATTTAACTAATCTTAGGACAAAAAATGGTTTGTCACTAATGTATCAATCTATATTCTGCGACAAAAAAAAATTGTATCCAAAATTTAACTAATTTTAGGACAAAAATAAGTTGTCACTAATGTATCAATATACTTTTGCTACAAGAAAATTGTATCCAAAATTTAACTAATTTTAGGACAAAAATAATTTGTCTGTAATGTTTCACTATATTTTTTGTGACAAAAAAAATTTGTGTCCAAAATTTAACTCATTTAGGACAAAATAAAAATTGTCACTAATGTATCAAAATATTTTTGTGACAAAAAAAAATTTGTATCCAAAATTTAACTAATTTTAGGACAAAAATAGTTTGTCACTGATGTTCCAGTATATTTTTTGTGACAAAAAAGTTTCATATAAAAAATTTAACTAAATTTAGGACAAGAAATAATTTGTCGCTAATTGAGAATATCATTAGTGACAAAATAATTTGTCATTGAGAACTCTAAATTCGTAGCTAGTAGTACTCAATAAATGGCGCTAATTCATTTTTTGGTGGGAAACTTTAGTGGACAAAACTTTGCTACGAATTTTTATTTTTCGTCACTAAAAGTATGTGCCTCATGTATTTAAGCACGAAATATATTTTTGGTCACTAAAAGTGAGAAATTAGTGACGAATTTAATGTTGTGGCTAATAATTTTGTAGCTATATATATCACATTTGTTGTAGTGACGTGTATACAGAAATTGCCCTGTCACAGTCTACCAGAAAGTCACCTCAGCAGATCTTGTAGAGTTAAAAATTGTAGACTTCGATGTCTTCTAGGCATGGATTGGTTACATTCCTATTATGCCCCAGTCGATTGTAGAACTAGCAGTGTTCATTTTCAGTTTCCAGACAAACCAATCTTAAAATGGAAAGGTAGTAGCTTATCGCCTATGGGTCGATTCATTTCTTACCTTAAGTCCAGAAAAATAATTTCTAAGGGCTATCTCTATCATCTATTTCGGGACAAGGATTCTAACTCCGAAACCACAACTCTTGAGTCAGTGAGTTCCTAGAAGATCTTCTCGGAGATCCTCCCAAAAGGGAAATTGACTTTGGAATAGATCTCCTTCCAGATACCCAATCTATTTCTATTTCACCTTAAAGAATGGCTCCAGCAGAGCTTAAGGAATAACCTTCTAGATAAGGTCTTCATCAGACCTAGTATTTCTCCATGGGGTGCACCAATGTTGCTCGTGAAGTAGAACGATGGTTCTCTCAGAATGTGCATTGACTATAGGCTGTTGAACAAGGTCACAATCAAGAATAAGTATCCCATCCCCAGGATTGATGATTTGTTTGACCAACTTCAAGGTGTTAGCAATTTCTCAAAGATAGACCTCAGATCCGGTTATCATCAGCTCAGAGTCAGAGATAGTGACATTCCAAAAAATACCTTCAGAACTCGGTATGGTCATTATGAATTCATAGTTATGTCATTTGGACTAACCAATACTCCTACAACTTTCATGGATTAGATGAACAAAGTGTTCAAGCAGTACTTGGACTTGTTCGTTATCGTCTTTATTGATGATATCCTTATTTACTCTAGGAATGAGGAAGAACATGCGAGTCAGTGGAGGGTTGTCCTGCAAAATCTCAAAGATAGCTAGTTATTCGGTAAGTTTAGCAAATGTGAGTTTGGTTACAATATGTTTCTTTCCTTGGGCATATAGTATCCAGTGAAGGGATCCGAGTGGATTCTCAGAAAATAGAAGAAGTGAAACAATGGACCAGACCTACCTCTTCTACAGATATCTGAATTTTTGTGGGTCTAGCGGGTTATTACAGAAAGTTTGTGGAAGGATTTTCATCCATAGCCTCTCCATTGACTAAGTTGATTCAAAAAAAGCTAAAATTTCAGTGGTCATATGATTGTGAGAAAAGCTTCATAGAACTGAAAACCAGGTTGACTACAACTCCTGTTTTGACTCTACCAGCGGGTTCGGACGGCTATGTTATATATTGCGATGCATCTAGAGTTGGCGTAGGTTGTGTGTTGATGCAATGAGATAAGGTTATAGCTTATGCTTTTAGACAATTTAAGGTGCATGAGAAGAACTATCAAACTCATGACCTCGATCTTGCAGCAGTGGTGTTTGCACTCAAGATTTGGAGACACTACTTGTATGGCGTGCACGTAGATGTGTTCACTGACCATAAGAGCCTTCAATATGTGTTCACCCAGAAATAGTTGAATCTTCTCCAGAGGAGATGGCTTGAGTTCCTTAAGGATTATGATATGAGTGTGCATTACCATCTTGGTAAGGCGAATGTAGTAGAAGATGCTCTTAGGAGACTATCTATGGGTAGTGTAGCCCATGTTGAGGAAAAAAGGAAAGAACGAACGAAGGATGTTCACAGGCTTGCTCGCTTGGGAGTTCGCCTTATGAGCATATTAGATAATGGTGTCACAGTTCAGAATAGGTCAAAATCTTCTTTGGTAGTAAAGTTTAAGGAAAAGCAAGACAGTGATCCAATCTTGCTTGAACTTAAGGGTGCAGTCCACAATCAGAGAGTGGAGGTTTTCTCCCAAGGGGGAGATGATGTACTTCTCTATCAAGGTAGATAGTGTGTTCTTGATGTGGGTAAATTGAGATAGCATAATCTCGCAGAAGCCCACAATTCCAGATATTCTATTCATCCAAGAGCCACTAGATGTACCACGAACTGTGGGAAGTCTTTTGGTGGAATTGCATGAAGAGGGATATAGTAGACTTTATGACTAAGGGCCCCAACTGCCAACAAGTGAAGGTAGAACATAAAAAACCAGGGGGTATGACTCAAGAGATTGACATTCCTACTTGGAAGTAGGAAGTGATCAACATGGATTTCATTGTAGGGTTACCTCGTAGTCGCAAACAACATGACTCCATTTGGGTGATAGCTGACAGAATGACTAAGTCTTCTTGGTTTTTGGCGGTCAAGACTACATATTCGGTGGAGGACTATGACAAGCTTTACATTAATGAGATAGTCAGGTTGCATGGGGTTCCTTTGTCTATCATTTCAGATAGAGGTCCTCAGTTTACCTCTCATTTTTGGAAGTCCTTTCAGAAGGGTCTTGGTACTCAGGTTAATCTTAGCAAAATATTTCATCCGTAGACAGCTGGCCAGACAGAGCGTACCATTCAGACCTTAGAGGAAATGTTGAGAGCTTGTGTGATCGATTTTAAGCTGAGTTGGGATGATCACCTTCCTCTCATTGAGTTTGCCTACAATAATATTTACCGTTCCAGCATTCAGATGGCCCCTTATGAGGCATTGTATGGGCGTAGATGTAGATATCCAGTTGGTTGGTTTGAAGTAGGTGAAGAAGCCTTGATAGGACCAGATTCAGTCCACGATGCTATGGAGAAAGTGAAACTCATTAGAGATAGACTTAAGACTGCCAGAGTCGCCAGAAGGGAATTAGAGTTCCAAGTTGATGAGTGGGTTTTCCTAAAAGTGTCACCTATGAGAGGGGTGATGAGATTTGGAAAGAAAGGGGAGCTCAGTCTTAGATATGTAGGCCCTTACAAGATTCTGAAGAAGATTGGTAAAGTGGCATATGACTTAGAGTTTCCAGCAGACTTAGCAGCAGTGCATACGGTTTTTCACATTTCACTTTTGAAGAAGTGTGTGGGTGATCAATCATCCATAGTGCCATTAGAGAGTGTGGTTGTGCAAGATAGTCTCTCATATGAGGATGTACCAGTTGAGATCCTCGATCGTCAGGTTAGAAGGTTGAGAAACAAAGAAGTCGTTTTAGTCAAGGTTTTGTGGAGGAGCCAGTTCGTAAAGGGAGCTACTTGGGAAGCAGAAGCAACCATGATGTTCAAGTATCCTCACCTCTTTCCTTCCGATTCCTTCCAGCTTGAGGTAATAGTTCCTCTTCAGTTTTTCACTTATTCATACGCTAATTCAATCTTAGTATTGTATTCTTTCAGTCAGCCTTGCATTTTCAGCGTAGTTGCATGTTGTTAGAAATCAGTTTCTAGTACTTAGTGGTAGGGATTGCATCTTCTTCCCTCCCTACTCAACTAGTTTAGTCTTTATTCGAGGACGAATGGTCCCAAGGGGAAGATAATGTAACACCTCGTATCCGAGACAGACCAAAAATATAGATTTTGAGAAGTTGCAGGTGCAATCAACGGTTGCCACCCATGGACCGTAGGTTAGACCACGGCCCATGCTGGTGGTCCGTGGTTCACCACTGCAACCTCTCCCCAAACCCAGCTTAGAAAATCGGCAAAGTCTCGACCCACGGACAGACCTACGATCCGTAGGCCAGACCACGGTCCGTGGTATGTGTCCATGGATCTTGGCCCCCTTTACCCAGCCTCTGACGCGAAAGACTGCTGATGAGCATAGACCATCATTCGATCCACAATCCGTAGGTCTGATCGTTGGTGAAGATTAGCATCCAGTTAGGGGGGGATTGCTGATTGGGTCAACTTCAAATGGTCATCACTCCCAGCACAAAAGAAATTGTGTGTCCCATGCCCTATGATATGATAGATAATTGACTCCTCTTTCCAACGCCACCGAGTTTTCTAAAATCCAACATCCGAGTAAAAAGTTATGCTCATTTTAGTGAAGCCCAGTCGGGCTGACTTGACCTACAACCCCAACCTATGGAACATAGGTTAACCTAAGGCCCGTAGGTCCCGTCCGTCGGTCACTCCGACAGCAGTTAAGTGAGAGGTCTGTTGGTCTTTTCCTATTTCGTTGGACCCCTCAGCTACGTCGTTTAGACCCTAAATTATGAGGGTTTAGTCAGTTTAAGCCTAGAAACATAACTAGAACTTACCTTAGTGAAATCATTAATCAAAACTTAGAAAAATTAGAGCATAAGAAGAGAAAAGAGGTCAAGAACCCTAGTTCAACAACGCAACATGGTTCCATCAGTTCCAATCCCGAAATTGAAAGATTTCTCTATGGAATTTGTCGCCAGGTATGTGGGATTTCACTAGTGGGTTCCTTTCATCCATTAGGTCCCTAGTTTTCAGTCAGTTTCTTGATTTCCTTATTATGACTAGACTTAGGGTTTCTTGAATGTTAGAATTGTTGGGTTCTTAGCTGTTAGAATGATCCAAATCATATTAGTACGTTAATATTCAGTTTATTGCATGAATTTCAGAACCCTACCTATGTATTTCTTTAGTTCTTGAATTACACATGCTAGGTCAGATATTTCAGTTATTCAGTTATACGGGCCTCAGTTATTAATGCATCAATATCTGTTTAATTGTTGCATTCTTAGTTTGCATGTTCAGTTCGAGCTATCCAGTAACTTACATAAATTCAGTCATAATGTGTTAATTACTTAATCCATTGGGAGTAGCATAATACAGAGTTGGACTAGGGTTCAACGTACCCAAATAGTCCTAGAACTACTAGCCACGTAAGTTTTAAGTCCCCTATGTGGGCATCATTTTAGTGATCGCGCCAGCATGCCTCTATACCTCTGGCATGGTATATTGGGTCATCTCGATGGGGCGTATATATCGGACTCCACATTTAGCTCATGTGATTTTATTATCGGTTATTAGTAGCTCCCACTGATCAGTCAGACTCCATTGTATTGACCATGTTTCAGTATTCAGTCTCAACATGTTATAACTTGGTCGTTACATTCAAATTTGTCATGTTTAGTATTTCAACATCTATATCATGTTCAGATTATTTCATTGCTTTATTGCTTTGTTCAGTTATATGTTATTTCATCTTTACTCTATTCTGCATGTGATGTTTGCATAATCAAGACACAACGTCCAATACAAGTGTCTACGATTGTGCTATAGTATAATAACCCAACCAAGGGTTGGGGTCGAGTCCCAAGGGAGTGGTGGTGAATATTATTAGAAAAATAAAATTTAGTTCTAATTAGATATAGCTAAAAACATTTTAGAATATAAACATGCTAAATCTAAGGAGCGACGCAAGCATCAGTTATCAATGGGGTTTTTTCACAAGTAAACAAAAACAGCAAAAACAGTGAAAATAAAGAAAGAAACTAATATGGAGACGGGATTTTTGGAATGTGATAGGAATACGGGATAGACTAAATCATTGGGTACATGCTTTTGGTAGTAAATTCATTGAATATTTTTTACTAGGCTAGACTATAGTGGTGATAAATTCTCTCTCGAACAACTTACCCTGAATCAAATGGGTTCCTCTCGGACAGCCACTTGCCGCATTAAGAACAACCTCCGCCTTAGCCCACTCACTCTCTCGAGCTGAGTGTGTGGGAATGAGACTAGGGTTCATTCTCTCGAGCTGAACCTCATGTCGAACCACTCCCACGGTCCATCAATTTAGTAGTCTTAGTTTTACGACCTCTCTCTCTCTCGAGCAAGCTGAAAACTTAAAAGGTGAAATCGTATTTGCAACTACAATTTTATTAAGTTCCACCACAACTACTAAACGAAATCACATCAAAACAACAAATAAACCACCAACAAGCAAGACCCAATAGATAATCTAACCCATATTCACAAAATCACACCCCAAGAATTGGGGTTTTAGCTAGACATGCTAAAGAGATAGAAATTTATACCAAAATGAGTTTGCATTCAAATGGGTATGAAGATTTAAGTCTCAAAACAAGTCAAGAGTGAAGAATCCACAAGACCCAAGTCCAAAACCTTAGAGTTGAAACCCTTTGAACCATCAAGTTCTTCAAAACCCTCTCCAAACTTAGAACTCAAAAATAGAAGCCAAGTCTGAAATATTACTGTTCAATGCTAAAAATTCGATACTAAAATAATAATTCTCAACGAGTATTTATAGTTTTCAAAAATCTGTGTTGCATCGGATCATTCGGTGTCGTTAGTCGAGATCGCCGATCAACTCGGCGATTCGCCCTTTGGTAGGCTTCATCACCGTCTTGCTCTATTCCTCAACATTGTCGTGTTTGGATCACTGGGCGACATAGTACTGCTTGACGAAACTGCTCGGCGACACGTCGACTGTTCCTTTTCTCCGCCGATTTGATCCTTTCCTTCAAGGCTCAGTACACTGGAACAAAAGGCGATCTCCAGGCTCATCGGCGACTCGCCAAATGGACTCAGCGATCCTCATGCCTTCTTTTCTTCATTCTTTCAGTCACTTTTGTTCCTTTTTGCTAAGTAGTGTCCATGCTTTCCTTCAAACTACAAATACATGAAACTTAAGGGTTTTCATGAGATATTGAGATAAAATATGCATTTGAGGACACGAATTCTATCAAAATATAGCCCTAAATGAGTACAATTTGTGGACTCATCAGCATGCTCAGTACCTTTCAAGTACTGATGCATACGTGTGCTACATCTTCTCGTGATGTAGGTTCAGGTTCTTAGCATCCAGATCACGCTTAGATCGGTTCCCGATCTTCAGTCAACAAAATCAGTGGTTAGTCTTCATTTTCCGAAGACAATAGTCATGAGTTTCTTTTTAGTATTTTTAGTCCTTTAGTTTCAATTTTGCTAGACTTAGTTGGGGCATGTCCCAACATTTCTAGTCAGTTAATAGGTTATTTTCAGACATAGTTAGATTCAACTTGGTTATGAGTTAATATTTTCCATGTATTAAACTCATCAGTTTTCATTCATCTTAGTTATAGTATATGGGTATTTTCCCCATCTTTTCATTTAATTATGATTATAGCTTCCGCACAGTTTTTATTATTCAGTTATCTTTAGTATGCTCATGATTATTCCAGCAGGGTTAGCTTGGGATCAGTTGTGATCCCAGGTCCCGTGTCCGCGTCCAGGGGGTAGTCTCGGGGTGTGACACCAATGATATGGTGTGGCCTCACCAAGTCATACTACCATGCAAAGCACTCTATTGTGATTAGTTCAAGATAACCATTGGAAGGGTACTATTTCTCAATCCAAGGCTACCATGAGAACTCCTACCTCAAGCTACCAAGGATGGTCTTGTCTTACCAAGTCAATCTATTCATGAAGGGAACTTATGTCACAACTTTAAGCTATCCTAGTCTAACATGCTTGATTCAATTTAGGTGAGAAAACCTTTCACATCATGTTCATAAAGTGTTCATGAGAAGGTACTTTCAATCAAGACAACAACAACCTTATAATCATAGACACTTTACCCTCAAAGTGTCCTTAAAGCATTTACATAGATTCTATAAGAACATGCATAATCCCATACATTCATAATATAGGTCAATGTGGGTAGCTCCTTCCACAACAATCCTATCTACAATTCAACATTCATCATATAAGCTTCTACTCTCAAAGTCTTACTCATCATACTTCATCACATTAGCTTTACTCTCAAGACCTACTCAATTATCATTCATAATACATGCCTTATTTTCAAGACACTTCAAATCACCATATCCTACAAGTTAAACCTCATTACGTATACTTGATCTCAATCAATTCACATCTATAAGCTTTCATCTTAAGCAATCCAATCATACTTCATCACATTACCCCAATCTCAATCACTACTAATCATAGATTTATCATACATGCATTAATCACATTCAATTTGTGTCTATACACTTAAATATCAAGATATATTCAATGTATTTCATCAATTCTAGAAGATTACCTTTAAATCCTTAATTTCCCGTCTCATGGCACAAAGCCCAATTACATCAACTTCATCTTTCTAGACATGGGTTAGGCATGGGTACATGTAAATTCATACTAAGAACATGTAATTTTATCAATTCTATCATAAACAATCATAATCCACTCAATTGGATCCATACCCATAACATTAGAAGAAATTCTAACTTGAATTGGGGAATTCTTCTTCTAAATTGGGGAAAACATGGGGCTCCATTGATGAATAAACCATCATACCTTGATTACAAAGCCCACAATTTCTTGAGGAATGGAGGCTTGATCTTGACCCTAGCTCCAACTCTATCTTCTTCTTCAAGTTCTAGAGAGAGAAATATTTGAGAGGATGAACTTGGGATTCTTTTGGTTTTTTTTGAAATAATGGCTTAATTGGTGAGTTAAAAAGGTTAAAATAGCTTATATAGG
>JAJOOO010019352.1:0-13526 GCA_029582685.1 Solanum piurae | reverse complement strand
GATTTCTCGAGTCATGATGGCACCTACTATACCCTACCAGTAGGTAAGCCAACCCGTAACCCAGAACATCAAGCAATGAGCGAAAGGGCGGAAACTAGTGAAAACAATAATCTAAACAAGAATAACAAGGCGAAAGCAACCCAAAATAAATATATACAAAAATCCCTCCCAGAACCTGGAAGTCACTGGTACAGAGCTATCTAATAAAGAGTACAAGTCCCAAAAGTGGACCACAACAGAGCGTGTCTCAAAAGCAACAAGACTAGCTAAACCAAAAGAAGGAGACAAGAAAAACCCAAAACGCCAAGTGCTCGCCCTCATCTCCGAGTCACAACTGCAAAAGAAGGCTGGAACTACTCACCGCTGATAACTGGTACTGAGACCTACATCACGAAATAGATGCAGAGCGTAGCATGAGTACCAACACAACAGGTACTCAGTAGGCATCATAGGCCGACTGAGCAAAAAGGGTAAAAACAATAAGAAATGATAGAATCTAGCCATAGAAAGATCAAAGCAGATATGAAAAGAAAGCACACGAGCATACCAGAAATAAACTAAGTACAACTAAACTAAACCTAACTGGACCCCCATAAGCCCAGAAGGTACACTCGTGTGCAAGTTTAAATAAAACCTGAACGGACCCCCATAAGCCCGACAGGTACACAGAAAAGCTAAGTCTACTGAGAAACCGGGCTCCCAGCCCAAAGTAACTAAGATAATCCATCAGACTCCACCCAGCCAGCAGTGCACTCCCAGCCCAGCTAGAAAGAGGGACCCGTGAGTGAGGTAGATATCGCGAGTCGTCCTACCATGCAGTCAACTCCCAGCCCAGCTAGAAAGAGCGACCCGGGGACACCCAGCCAGTAGCACACTCCCATCCCAACTTGAAAGAGAGGCCCGGGGGCGATCGCTAATATCACCGAGTTTACCCAGCCAGCGATACGTTCCCAGCCTAGCTAGAAAGAATGACCCCGGGGGTGATGATATCTCCAATAGGATCCAATCCAACAACAACCACCGTGGAACGCCGTCCACTCTAAGAAATCACAGAAAAGGCTCCAAGCCTATACTATCTCAATTCCACGCCTCTAGTAATGCACCAAACCTTTGAGAATGCGTCGAAATCGCAGAATGAGAGGGAGAAGATACAGACGTGCAGCAAGCAGCGATAACGCCTAATCTAAGGCTCAAACTATCAGACTCAAGTCTGCTACTCCAGTCTACAAGGAGCTAAGTCATCCGAACGACGTCGGCAGAAAGTCAAGGCTATCCAGCCCACACGGGTCATAAGTCTAAGGCAATGCTAGCCTAACCTAGACTAAGGACATCATGCTTACGGTTAAGGATGAACAAGGCATACAATACATAGCATACAAGCATACAATAGCATTTAGCACATAAGCATGCAACTCTACTAATCCGGTTAACATGATACTATACCCGAAATGTGGTCAATCGATCCTAACATGAGGTATCTAATCAAAGTAAGGTAGGAAACTAGTACCCACCCACAATTCACTCCAATCGACATGCTTTTACACAATTAAGCTCAATCTAAAAGAAAGAAAGTCATAGCCTACCTTAAGGTCGATCGCGCGCTCTCCAAATCACTTTACCGGAGCTTTCCCTTTCCGAACAGTCTCAAAACGCTGCCCCGCTATCAAAAATAGAGTCACAACATTACTACGGTCATTTAGACACCAAAATCACAACAAACGGAGACGGGTCAATTTTGGAGTCAAAATGGAAATCGTGGGACCCGCACCAAACTGTACGAATTTGACTCCGTCAAGAGACCCTAAACAGCACTCCAAACTTGTTTTCCAAAATGGAACACAATCCGAGGCTCAAAACACAACAAAAACCAACAAGCAAGAAACCACACTTTAATCAACTAAAAGAAACCCTACAGCAGTAGTCTAAACTCGGAATAAACGAGAATCGAAAGGTGCCCAGCACTCCTTGAATACTCTACGACGAAGTCACGACAATTCTCAACATGTGGGACTTCGAATCACCCGAAACCGAGCTAAAATGAGTGAGATATGACCAAAACAAAAACACCAAAAACAAAGACTCGAAAAAGGTACTGCAGTCAGGTTTTATCGCGAAATTACCTCGAACTACACGCACCCAACAACTTCCGAACACCCTACAGCGAAGCCACCGAAAATACGAAGCTCCCGCACTTCGAATCGCCTAAATCGGATGAGAGATGAGAGAGTTATGAGAGTTTGAAATTTGGAAATATGTTGCTGTTTTTCTGCATTTATTGCAGAAAATCTGCAATAATTTCCAAAACTTTAAAACTCCGACGGGGTGCTCCGATCTCGTTCGGAATCCCTTGCACGCAAACGAGATATGCAACCATACCAAATTCGATATTCCAGACCCAACGGCGCAGTCGAAATTTCCATCCGAGGTCATTTCGATAAAAAGTGGGTCCCACTTTCAAAGCCATTTTAAGTCAAAACCCACAAAAGGGCTCGGAAAGATATCGAAAACCTAGGGACACAAACGAAGGGTCAACCTAAACCAAACTCGACATTCCGGAACTAACCGCACTGACGGAATTCTCATCCGAGCGCGTTTACTCATAATGTTGACCAAAGTCAAACTTAGGCTTAAACTTAAAGTTAAAACGCCTAATCGCACCGACTCACACTGAAAACCTCGGGAGTCATGTCGACCATGCTACTAGCCTAAAATGACCCTTACGGAGCTGATGGAATCGTCAGAATTGGATTCCGATGTCATCTTCTTGAACTTTTGATCAAAAATGATTGTTCAAGGTTCATAAGCTCCAAAACACAAAAACTCGCACCAAGACCAAACGAACGACCAGGTGAACGAACTGTCAGTCCCAACAAGTCATAAATGACTTGGGGTCGCTACAGGAACACTCTAAACGACACAGAGAAGGCAAAACACAGAAATGACCAAGAGGGTCATTACATAGAGGGTGTTACATCTACGGTTTCATGCAAATCTCCATGGGTCATATTTATTATGATTCAATTGTTTATATCCAATCATATTATGCATGATTTGGTTCTTACATAATTTTCAACTTATTTCATATGGACTCGTGTCTATGCCTATTTTATGAACTTGAATTATGAACGATGCTTATGAAATTATGAACTATGATCATGAATTTGATTAAGGATTTATGCATGTTTTATGAAAAGGATGATGTATAAACTATGGATGCTTTTGAGATATGTATAAATGATTTGTGAAATATTTTCTCACATATGGATGAAATAATGATTTAGAAACTTAGAAGGGTAAGTGTCTAATATGAAAATTTATGAAATCATGGTTTGAAATGAGCTACTATAATATGAACTTATGATTGGACTGGTAGTTTAAATTATGTCTTTCCAAGTATTTTGATATGAATATGATTATGTCTTTTCCGTTGGATTTACTTACCACCGAGAAGACTTTGGAATGGAGGCCTTACTGTGTAGAGGTTTGGTCTTTAGTAGCAATTCCCTTGTCCCAAACTACATGCCCACATAGGATTGTCTTAAATGACCTAGCTTGTGGATCCACAATAGCAATTATGAATGAATATGACAAAATCCTATCTTGGCAAGTAGATTTTCCTTTTTTGGTGTGAGGTTCATGTCGGAATCCTTGTTATAGCTCACATGGTCTTATTGTAGATTAATGGTAAATATCACACAAGTGAACTATATTTCTTCAAAGGTTTTATGAAAGCTTCCCCTATGTTTTAAATATGCATTGACCTTACTTATGATTCATGGTTTTTTTATGGCTCTTACTACGTTTTACTAGTTCATGCATATTATGGTTAAAGTTCCTCATATTATCATACTTAGTACATAAATGTACTAATGCATACTTGTGCCTATATTGTCTTATAATATAGAGTTCAACGCTCTTCCTCCCGGACGTGCTTAATTAGATCAGGATTGCTCAGTTTGATCACTTGGAGTGGTGAGTCACCATGGTTCGAGGGAAAACCATAGACATTTTTATTGTTTTGTTGTCTTTTCAGTTTCAGACTCGTAGGTAGTGTATGAGTTATGTCCCAATCACTCTTATGATGCTATGTCAGACACAATTTATCATTCCATGCTTATTTTTAGATTTCTTATATGATTGAGACTTTTACTGAATATTCTCTTTTGTTGTATTTCTTTTACATCATGCTTATGTCAAGTGGCTCGTTTAGGATCTCTCGGAATTCTATTCACCATGTCACACCTAGGCGGTACTTTAGGTTGTGATAATGAGTCACCACTAAGATACACAGGTGGTCGGCAATTAACGCTTAATTGAATATGTTATTAGGAATATGAAGGAATGAAAGACCAACTAAAGGAAGAAAAATACACCAAAATACAAGTGTTGAACCAAACACTGGTGTTATTTCTTGTTGTAAGTGTTCAACAAAAAGACCTCTTTATATTTTATCGGAGATAAATTGCACTACTTGAAAATTATATTTATGCTTTCACAAAAGGGCAATAGTGAAAATATGGTTTAAATTATGTCCTTGAATGATTTTTTAATGGGTGTGCATTGTCTCACGAATTCACTTAATATGAAATAGAGTGATTACTAAATATCAACTAATAAGAGTAGTGTGGTAAAATAGTCATGTCAATCATTGTTTTCTAATAAGCGTACCAAATTCAAATAGGGTGAAAATCATTTACACCCCCAACTTTGTTTTAAAATCAAACTCCCTCCTAAACTTTGAAAATTAATCATTCTCCCCCTTTTTATCTTATGCAAAGCCTATTTTATTATTGTTATTTTTAATTCTCTATTTATGTAACATCGTTTTATATTATATATAATATTTTATTTTTTACCTTATATATTTATAGATTTTATTTAAATTTTAATATAAGTAGAATAACCCTTTTATGAGTTTGTTGCAAAATTGAATGTCAATTTTTATGATTGTAATTTTATTACTACATGCATAAGTACGTACATATGTATATATTATGTGCATGCTTATTTAAATTTCACTTATCTTTAAGTATAATATATTTATCCGCTACAAAAAGCTGAGTTTATCGATTCACATTTATA
This sequence comes from Solanum piurae, assembly GCA_029582685.1. Classification (NCBI taxonomy): domain Eukaryota; kingdom Viridiplantae; phylum Streptophyta; class Magnoliopsida; order Solanales; family Solanaceae; genus Solanum; species Solanum piurae. The sequence goes on along the minus strand of JAJOOO010019352.1, from coordinate 8,444 downwards.
ACCTCTAATTTATGGTGTGTACAAGTATACACTTAACTCTGCATAAAATTAAATAAATAGACACACATATCTTACACATGACATAACATGTATTCTACATGGCATAATACAAATTAGTTTGACTGTATCAGTAAGTGAATCTCAATCTACAATTCAATTTCACTCAACTATCTACAGTTTCATGCAAATCTCCATGGGTCATATTTATTATGATTCAATTGTTTATATCCAATCCTATTATGCATGATTTGATTCAATTACATGATTTTCGAATGATTTCATATGGACTCATGTCTATGCCTATTTTATGAACTTGAATTATGAATGATGCTTATGAAATTATGAACTATGATCGTGAATTTTGATTAAGGATTTATGCATGTTTTATGAAAAAGTGATGTATGAACTATGAATGCTTTTGAGATAAGTATCAATGATTTGTGAAATATTTTGTCACATATGGATGAATTCATGATTTAAAAACATAGAAAGGTAAGTGTCTAATATGAAAATTTATGAAATCATGGTTTGAAAGGAGCTACTCTAATATGAACTTATGATTGGACTGGTAGTCTAAATTGTGCCTTTCCAAGTATTTTGATATGAATATGATTATGCCTTTTCCGTTGGGATTTACTTAGCACCGAGAGGACTTTGGAATGGAGTCCTTACTGTGTAGAGCTTCGGTCTTTAGTAACAATTTTCTTGTCCCAAACTACGTGTCCTCATAGGATTGTCTTTAATGACCTAGCTAGTGGATCCACAATAGAAATTAGGAATGAATATGATGGAATTCTATCTTGAAAAGTAGATTTTCCTTTTTTGTTGTGAGGTTCATATCGGATTCCTTGTTATAACTCACATGGTCTTATTGTAGGTTAATGGTAAATATCCCACAAGTGAACCATGTTTCTTCAAAAAAATTATGAAAGCTCCCCCTATGTTTTAAATATGCATTGACCTTACTTATGATTCATGGTTTTTTATGGCTCTTACTACGCTTTACTAGGTCATGCATATTATGGTTAAAGTTCCTCATATTATCATGCATATGCCTATTTCTTTATGTATTTCCTCATACTTATACTAATGCATATTTTTGCCTATATTGTCTTATAATATAGGGTCCAATGCTCTTCCTTCCAGACGTGCTTAATTAGATCATGATTGCTCAGCTTGATCATTTGGAGTGATGAGTCCCCATGGTTCGAGGGAAAAACCATAGACATTTTTATTGCTTTTGTTGTCTTTTCAGTTTCAGACTCGTAGGTGGTGTATGAGTTACGTCCCAACCACTCTTACGATGTTAGAAAGACTATGTCAGACACAATTTAACATTCCGCGCTTATTTTTAGATTACTTATATGTTTGAGACTTCTATTGAAAATTCTCTTTTGTTGTATTTCTTTTACGTCATGCTTACGTCAAGTAGCTCGTTTAGGATCTCTCAGGATTCTATTCGCCATGTCACACCTAGGCGGTACTTTGGGTTGTGACTATGAGTCACCACTAAGGTACACAGGTGGTCGGCAATTAACGCTTAATTGAATATGTTATTAGAAATATGACGAAATGAAAGACCAACGAAAGGAAGAAAAATACATCAAAGTACAAGTGTTGAACCAAACACTGGTGATTATTTCTTGTTGTAAGTGAATGCAACGAAATGACCTTTTTATATTTTATAGGAGATAAATTGAATTACTTAGAAAATTATATTTATGCTTTCACAAAAGGGTAATAGTGAAAATATGGTTAAAATTATGTCCTTGAGTGGTTTTTTAATGGGTGTGCATTATCTCACAAATTCACTTAGTATGGAATAGAGTGAGTACTAACTATCAATTAATAAGAGTAGTGTGGTAAAATAGTCATGTCAATCATTGATTTCTAATAAGCGTACCAAATTCAAATGGGGTGAAAATCAATTACACCCCCAACTTTGTTTTAAAATCAAACGTCCTCCTAAACTTTGAAAATTAATCATTCTCCCCCTTTTTATCTTATGCAAAGCCTATTTTATTATTTTTATTTTTAATTCTCTATTTATGTAACATATTTTTATATTATATATAATATTTTATTTCTTACCGTATATATTTATAGATTCTAATTTAAGTTTCAATATAAGTAAAATAACCCTTTTATGAGTTTGTTGCAAAATTGAATGTCATACATACCCCTAATCTTGGCAGCACAACTTACTTTAGCACTTAAACTACACAGACATTTAAATACCCCTCTTAACATCTTTGAAGTGAATTAAATACAACCCTGAGAATAGAGTACCAAACTCACCAGCCACATCATGGCCATGTAAGCACCACGTCACAGCCATGTCAGCACCATATCATTAATTTTCAATCTTTTTTTTTGCTTATTCACCTTTTTTCTTAAACATTTTCTTAAAATTCATTACACTAATCAATTAATTAAAATGCATTTTAAAATCAAAATTGCCCCATCTTCTTCCACCCCTTCTCTTCTACCCCCCCCCCCTCCCTTTCTTCTTTCTTGATTTTCACCATTTTCAACCTTCACTAGCTTCTATTTTTTCCCGAATTTCCAGCCTTCAATAGTTGTTTTCTTCTTCAACATTCATCAATTTTTTTTAAAAAAAATAGCATACTTACTTTTTATTCTTCGAACTCTCTCTCTCTTCCACAAATCTGCCCCTTGGAGAATAATATTTTTTGAAAGTTATTTTTTCTTAACAACTCAAATGAAAATTGAAGGTTGTGTAAGAAAGTTGATAGACCCACATTTTTTATATCACAACTAATAGAATTCAAAAAGGGTTACTTAAAATTCAAGAAAGTTTACATTCGATAATATGAATTAGGTGTTGGGTTTTGTGATTAGTGAAGGGCTGGTGAGGTGAGGGATGAAGATGAAGGAAACTTTTTAATATGGAAGAAGAAAGGTATAAGGAGTGATTCAATGGGTAAGAAGACATTTGGGGAAGACAACAAAATATAGAGAGAACAAAAACACTAAATATTTTTATAAAAAAAATTGAACCCACAAATTTCATTTACTTCTAAACAAGAAATTTCACATTTTTTTAACTTCAACTTATAAAAAAAAAATTAAAAATTATTAGTTATATATTGACCAATAATAAAATGTCATGTGTATGATTTTACCTTTCAGTTTTTTTATTATTATTATTTCACGAGCTTTGAGGAGAGTGAATACACTCACTTTGCCACGTCATCTCTTAGGGTGGTATTTAATCAGTTCAGAATTGTTGAGGGAGATATTTAAAAGCCCATATAGTTAAAGTACTAAAGTAAGTTTTGCTACCAAGTTTAGTGGGAGTTATACGTATTTTCTATTTTATGATTGTTATTTTAATACTACATGCATAAGTACGTACATATGTATATATTATGTGCATGCTTATTTAAATTTCACATATCTTTAAGTATAATATATTTATCCGCTACGAAAAGATGAGTTTATCGATTCACATTTATAACCTCTAATTTGACACGCCCCGAGCCTACACCCTAGACGTGGCCGGCACTCGAAGACCATTGCTGGCCCCAAGAGAACCCTTGGCCTGACTTACTTACTCAACGGAAGACTTAACTCATCACATAAACATTTATGAAGAAACTAGAATGTTATAAAAGAACATTCAACTGGCCATTTAGGCAAACTCAAGTCTTTAACATAAGAAATGAAAAGTAAAGACAACTGAATTAACTAACTGACTGTCTGTCTATGAACCCTCTAAAATAACTGAGATGGATGTTGGGACAACCCCATAACATTCTAATGAACTAACTAGAAAGCAATCAAAATAGATCGTCTGAAATGCAAGGAGGCTTACCGACTGACTCTAACTGCTCACTGGATCAACGGTCTGCTAGAATGCCGATCCTAGTTACATGCGTCTGCATCATAATACGATGCAGGCCAACTGGCATTAGTACATTGAATGTACGAGTATGCGAGTTGGAATGCTAAACATAACATAGTCTTGAAAAGATTCTGCAAGAAACACTTACCTTGGCTCTTCTCAACTCATGAATACTTTACTGAACCCATTTCATTATAAAGCAGTTTAAAACAAGTGCAATATAAAGAAAAAGAAAATTGTTTAAAACATGATGTCAACTCATAATCATAATATCATAAAAGACATACCATGCTTCCTCTCAAAGTCTACTTGTGCCAAGCATGAATGAAGTCCCATACCCCCATTCATACTAAGCAGAACCTCTTGAGGAACCATGCAATTACTGTTGTGGGAGTTTCTTTAACCGACAACCACTACTATGAGTCTAAGTGGTGATACAACATTTTACCTCACGCTGCCAAGGACCATTCTATACCTTGCTGGGGGTATAGGAAGCTAACTTACTAAGTCGATCCACTAGCTTAACTTAAGTGATCATCTAAAAAGTATGATATTTTAATACCCATGATGGCTACATGGTTTATGGAGACTTGAGTTAATATGAATTCGCATCCCCATATCGGTGCTCAATACTACTCCCAAAATAATTATACTTAGCTCATATGTTTTTAAAAATCACAACTCCCTTCTTTGGTTTGAGATAATTACTCAAAACTTAGCTTAAAGCTCTCTTGGAGTCGATGTTCCCTTTCTTATTCAAATGTGAAAACATTAAAAACTCTTGGGAATACTTTGTTCCCTTATAGCTTTTTGAGAAATGAACTCAACTCTTTACTCTTTGCTTAACTTGAAACTTAAGTCTTAAAACAAGGTTAATACGTTTGTTAAAGACTTTTGAAAACTTTAAAAACTTTGCTTTGACTTGCTTCTTAACTTCTAGACTTGACTCTTAACTTCTCTTGACTTTGATCCTAACTTCCCTTGAATTAGATTATGGATTCAAGGTTCATGATCTCATGTTTATGGATGATTTCATGATGTTTAGATGTACCATAGAGTGTTGGGATCAACTAGAAAACATAGGTACATTGCTAAGGAACAAGTACTAAAAGGTGGGGAACGAATGGCGAGAACTGGCGTCCCTTGGCGCTCTGAGAGGCACTGGGCGCCAGCCCCCAAAATTCAGGGACTGGTCTGGGGAGCGCTGGTTTGTGCGGCGCCCCATGGGTGATGATTCAGAGACCCTTTTGGGGGGCGCTGGCTGGCGCGATGCCCCACCCTCATTTCCAGGTGTTGACGATTTTTCTCCTCTGTTTTTCATCTCTAAATCCTCTAAACTTCAATGTTTCTTTCCCCAAACACTTAGGATTATTTATACTCTCAATATATGATAGATTCAAACCAAAATTACACCCAGAAACACGAATCAAATTGCAAGAACCATCAACAACGTACAACCCACAAGAAATTCAAACGAAACTTCAACAATGTTCATCAAGAACTCAATTTCTAAACTTTCAAAGACTTAATTTCGCTGAATTGAATCATGGTTGGTACATGGGAGAACTAACCCAACGCTATGTGATCTCACATACCTTAGTAGGGATCACCCTCGATGAAATTCACAAGCAATCCACGACGATCTTGACGGATCTTGAACGATTTTCTCCTTTCTCCTCTTTTCTCCTTTTCTTTTCTCTTCTCTCAAAACCCTAACTCTTCTTGGTAAAAGTGTAAACTGATATAACTCAGCTTAGACCCTAAATTAATCACAAAAAATGAAATCAAATAAAAGGGTAAGAAAAAGACCAAACTACCTTTTTGAAATTCGGATTCAACATTTCCTTATTAGAACAACCCAACTTTCAAAGGGAATAACTTACTCATACGAACTCGCGGCAAATTTGGCGGCGTTGGAAAGATCATTCCAAGGGCTTCCCAACCATATCTCGAACTACACCTAAATCATTCTGAGCTAGGAGTTATGGCCGTTTGAAGTTGACCAAAAACTCACTTTTCTTAACCTAAACAATTTTTTTCAGATTTTAATTCTTTCCAAAAATGACTATTTCCAATTAAAAGCTTCTTCCTAGTTATTTTAAATTTTGAGATGTTAAAATATCTCCCCCTTGGGAACATTCATCCTCGAATGAGATTACTCTTACTAGGCTAAGGGTGTAACATCAATCATTCAGTTCAATCACCCATTCATCACCACTATTCCCCCTTCTATGGAATCCATTAATCTTACTCCTAATCGTGCAAGTCTATGCACATCTTTTTGCTACCTCTTTCTTACCTTCCTCAGAATGGGCGGTACAACCCTTAAACAATCTATTCAAGGCATCAGCAACAACATTAGTCTTACCTAGGTGATAAAGAATACTCATGTCATAATCTTTGAGTACCCTAACTACTCTCTGTGTCTGAGATTAAGCTCTTTCTAACTAAACACATACTGAAAACTATGGTGATCGATGAACACTTTCACATGAACACCATATAGATAATGACGCCATATTTTCAAAGCAAAACTACGGCAACCAACTCTAGATCACATGATAGGTGATTCTTCTCATGAACTTTCAACCGCTATTTCAACTCTTTCAACTTTTACAATTCTGTTGGTGCCATTCTATATGGCGGAATAGAGATAAGACGAGTATATGGAATGATGTCTATGTCGAAGTCTATTTTTCTCTCCGGAGGGACTTCGGGAAGATCATCTGGGAAGACTTCTGGAAATTCTTTTACTACTGGCACTGACTGAATGGGAGGTATCTCAACACTAGAGTCATTAACTCGGACTAAGTGATAGATACAACCCTTTGAAACTAACTTTCTTGCCTTAAGGTACGAAATGAAATGACCCTTAGGCGCTGCTGAACTACTATTCAACTCTATGACTGGCTCACTCGGAAACTGAAACTTGACTACTCGAATTCTACATTCAACTGAGGCATAACAGGCGTGAAGCCAGTCCATACCAAGAATGACATCAAAATCCTACCATGTCTAACTCAATTAAATCAGTCATGGTACTCTTGTGATTGACGAAAATAGGACAATCACGATAGACTCTCTCTCTGCTAGAATAAACTCGCCAACATGGGTAGAAACACTGAATGGTTCACTAAGTTGCTCAGGAATAATATCAAAATTCATAGCAACACATGGAGTTATAAAAGATAAACTCGCTCCTGGATCTAGCAAGGCATAAACAGTAAGGTCAAAAACTTGAATCATACCAGTGACAACATCTGGCGCATCCTCTTACTCTTGGCGACTGTTGATAGCATATAAGCGGTTTGTTCCTCCACCCATACCATTTCCTTGCATGTTCTTTGGGTACTCTTTCATGAAGTGACCCTCTTGTCCACACTTGAAGAAACCTGTCTGGCCCTGACGACATTTTCCTGGGTGGGCTCTACCAAACCTAGTACATGCAGGAGCCAAGTTACCTCTTTGTGCCACACTATCCTGAGACTGTGCACGTACAACTCTGAAGTTCTGCGAATTCTGTCCAGTATACTCACCTTTATTTCTGGGTGCAGGTGCACTAGTAGATGATGGAGCAGGTCCCTTCTGTTTCTGTTGGAAAGATGACCAGTTGGCATTACTCTTCTGCTGCCCAGACTCATTCCCTGTCTTAGCCCTCTTGTTTTTGAACTCCTCTCTATCTCTCAGTTTCTCTTCCTCAACCTGCTGCACATAGACCATCAACCTCGAAATGTCCATTTCCCCAATAAGCATTGCTGCCCGGCCCTCTTTGCTTCATAGACGGCCCAATCCAGCAACAAACAAGCTCATTCTACTCCTCATGTCCTTAACCATCTCCGGAGCATAACGGGATAGTTGGGTGAACTGCAACCCATATTCATGAACACTTAGAGAATCCTGCTTAAGTGTAAGGAACTCACGTACCTTGGCCTCTTTCAGTTCTCGGGGAAAGAAACTCCTCAAGAAAGTTTCCTCAAAACAGGCCCAACTTGCAGGTGGTGCATCCTCAGCTCTACCCTCCTTCCATTGGTCAAACCAAGTCCTAGCAACACTCTTCAACTGCTATGCAGCTAACTCAACTCATTCAGTGTCAGCAACATGCATCACCTCGAATACCTTTTTCAGTTCTTCAGTAAAATTTTATGGATCCTCAGTAGTGCTCGAACCAGTGAAACTTGAGGGATTCATCCTCAAGAACTAACGAATCCTCGAAGTGTCAGCCCCTTCTTGTCAAGCTCCTCTTTGCTGACCAACCTGGTTAGTCACAGCTATGGCTGGCAAAGGAACCGAAACCGGAACGGAACCGGTCACCACGGATCGGAATCGTACCGGAACCGGGACGGACCGAAACCGGTAATTCCGGAAAAAATATAAGATACCCGTCCCGGACCGGTAACGGACCGGACCGGAAACCGGTCCCAACGGACATATTTAAAAAAAAAAATTAAAATTAAAAATTAAAACTTTTATAATTTTAAAGTTAAAAATTTATACTTTTAAAGTTTTAAATACAAACTTTCAAACTTTTGTATTTAAAACTTTTAAAAGTAATAAAGTATAGAAGTTTAAATTTCAC